>JANEMJ010054745.1:0-27590 GCA_024361745.1 Cacatua alba
TGGGCAGTGACACCTCACACTAAACCATGTCACCCAAGGCTCCATCCAACCTGGCCTTGAATACTGCCAGGGATGGAGCATTTGGAACTTCCTTGGGCAACCAATTCCAGCGCCTCACCACCCTCACAGTAAAGAACTTCTTCCTTATATCAACCTGAACTTCCCCTGTTTAAGTTTGAACCCATTACCCTTTGTCCTAACACTACAGTCCCTAATGAAGAGTCTCTCCCCAGCATCCTTGTAGTCCCCAGTGGGATGGAATGGATGGATGGAATAGGAAAAGTAGAAAAAGAAAAAAAAACCTGAAAACATGTGGGAGAATATTAGAAGACCAATGCATCATGGACCTCACTCTTACCATTTTCCAGTACTCTGTCCCTACCAAAGTAGCACAGAAATAGAAAGGAAGGTATAAAGTAGATTTGCGGCATTTGTCCCACAAATATATTTAAATGAGAGAAACAATTCAGAGGACAGGACAAGCAGAAGCAGAGGTTTCTGATACAGTGTCAGAAGAGATTAAAACTATTAATGGAAAGGAGAGGAAACAGAAATAGCACAACAGGAGATTTTTTTTTCCTTGCAAAAATAACCTCTGGTACTTCCAGGGTGAAACTGCTTTACCCTGCACAGGCTCAGCCAGCAATGGGGAGAACATGGTCTCATCTATGAAGAGACTAGTGGTACAAATGCATAGCATGGCCTGATTCTGCTGAAAGAAAATCTGGAGGAAGCTTGGGTCTTGTTTTAGCTGAATGCTAACAGCTGCTTTCTAAGAAGCTTAGACAGGAGCCCCAGGTTACATCCTACAAACTCCAGTGGACAAGAAAATCAGGACTGTAGTGAGAAACACAGCCAAGCATGGGACAAGTTAGAACAAAATGAGAATAACAGGAAAGCAATACTAAAGGGGAAGGTTTTGAAAGAAAAGAGCAACCAGTATGCTGCCAGGCATCTGTAATGCTGAGGGCAGAGAATAAAAAAAGCTGTGGGAGATCAACTTCTATAGAAGTAACAAAAAACAGTAGCTAGAATGAAAGAAAACAGGAGGCATAAAGAGAGACAAACTCTTTAAAATAATCAATTCAAGGTTAGCACATAGATATCATTGCTGAAGGCCATGTTACCCATGAAGGTCACAGGTAGGTATCGTTTTAAATTTGTTTACTTTTATAAGGTTGAAATTGGCACTAAAAAGCAAAGCACTATATTTTCCTTCCCCTCTACTATATGATCCTTACCCTCACTGGTAAGTCCACATCTGGAGTATTTGGGGCTCCCCAGCACAAGAGAGACATGGAGCTACTGGAGACAGTCCAGCAAAGAGCCACATAGATGATTAAAGAACTGGAGCGTCTCTCATGAGGAAAGCCTGAGAGAGCTGGAGAAGAGAGTGTGCAGAGAAAGTATGCAATGAAGTGGTGTGATAGAAAGACTTGAATTCATATGCTACTCCCAAGAGGCAGACACCTAAAAGTGGCCACAGTATTCCAAACACAAGTGCACAAATTGCTTATTTTACACAAGCCTCATTATGAATTCTGCATATGTCACCTATTTATACTTCATCTATTTTGATGATTTTCAAGAAATTATAGTTATTATGTGTCCTTTTACCTGATCAGCAAGTGCCTTTGTTACTATCAGCTTAGATACATTGACTGCAGCCTGAGAAATATATGTATCCCATATGTTTAAGACATCTTTAATTTTTTGACATCTTTCCAAAAGGTAATGGTGGGAGCATACCATAAGCAATACCTTGACATGACCTAAATCATATACAGTGTACTGATGTGTAGTATATGCTTCCGCAACCTGTCAGAAATTCCTGCATTTAGGATTTTTGACTTTTGCTCTGTCACTAGGCAAGGAGCGGATCCTGCCTATCCTGGGCCTCAGTGAACTTTGGTGGGAGAGAAAGGAGAGAAATAGAATCAATTAGAAAGAAACTGCAGTTCAAGTTGCTGGGAGGGAAACAGTCTGGGTAGACTTTAATGAGAAATGTTAAGTTCAATACTTAGCCTGGCCTTGCAGCTCATCACTGCAACACATTCTCAGACACATGCACACACCCTAAACCATAAATGTAAAAATGTTAAAGTTCTGCATAATTAGCGTTATTCTTACTTCCAAAATTGTGTCAGAAATATTAACGTGGTAAAGATTGCAAAGCAGTGCATTAGGCAATTCAGAAATTACAGAAATCACTGGAATTCACTTTACACATGAGCAGTACAGTCCAGTGCTTAATACACAGCAATTACCAATTTTGCTAAAACAGCTTGCTAGCTCCTAAACTTCGCTTAGCAATCTGATGCTCTCAAGTTTTTTAGACCATTTGGGGAAAAAGCACCGCATTTTGGAAATGTATTACTGCACAAGGGTTAGTAGATGTTTCCACCATCCTCTTTGTGCTCAGCCATTAAAGAAGAGGGATATAACTTATTTCTTAAGTAAGTTCTGCATCTCCCAGTTTTCCCTCCCCACAATCAAATCATAAAAGTGAGGATGAGTCTTTCTGGTTGACATGTTCATTGCCATAGCATCCCCTTGCAGCTCTGCAGAGAAATAACCATGAAAGTTTTGTTCAACCCTCCAATGTCAACAGGCCTGTTTTGGGACACTCGAAGGGAGCTCTTACCCCACTTTTACCTGTTCCTGGAACACTGCCCTTTGAGCGCCCAGCTGATGCTCAGAGCAGTGAAAGTCCTCACAGATTTTCAGTGCAGCACACTAGCAAACCTCTACTACGTTCATACAATGAATGATTTGTCAGAGACTTTAAACTTGGACAAAATTTTAAATTTGTTTAGGGATTCCAGAACACAGCTCTCTGAGACCAGACAACCATGCTGCAAGTTCCCTTGAGAGGAAAACAGCAGCCATTCCAGAAACTTTCCAAGAAAGTTATGACTTTCCACAAAAGAAAACAAAACCAAAACCCCAAAACCACCACCACCACCAACAACAAAAATACCAACCTAAATCTAAAAACGAAACCAAAACCCAAACCAAATGAAACCCAAAAACACAAAACAAAAAATGAATGCTCCTTTTTTTGTTTAATCATTTTATCTGAGACTTTAAAATAATGAAAATGTAATAAAAAGAGCAGGCTGAGACAAACTGCCGTGGGAGGTGTTGGCTGCAAGTATTAAAATATGGCAAAGTTTCATGTGGCTGAATATAGGCTCCTATAGGGGAAACTGTAAGGTAAACTGAAGGACTTCTGCTGTACTTGCTCTGCCTGTTTATGGCACCACTGCCATACATTCTGCCATGTGTTACAGGCATTTTAAGTAACTGTTTACTCCGCACTGTTACCGACAGCACCCTCAGTTTCTGGAGGCCTCACAGGGAAGCTCTGATTTTCTAAAAGCTGTGCCATGACTATGTGGGCACCTGCAGCCTTCCCAGTCCTGAAATCTCTTAACAACAGTTCCCATGGAGCAAATATATTGTTGTAAGTTAAAGGCTGGTTAAAAATAACTAGACAGTGACAATCCTGCTTACACCAGCAGTGCAGCAATCTGAAAACATGGGAACTCCTATTGAGGTACAGATCCGACTCCTCAAAACATATTTTTAACATCTAAGGATGTTAAGTATCCCCAACTAAACAGCCTAAACCCCACAGCTGCCACCCCCGCCACAACTGTTACTCCTGCCCCAACTGCTGCATCTACCTCAACTTCCAGCCCCTGCCCCAACTGCTGCACCTACCCCAACAGCAGCACCTGCGTCAGCTGCTGCCCACTGGCCACTCCAGCTGCACCAGCCCTGCCCTCAGCCATCCCAAATGCCACCAAGATGTCCCATCTGGCAGCCCATCACAGGGTGCAGGCCAGCCGCAGCTCAAAACCAGCCACACAGAAGTCAGCAGGAGAGGGCTGTGCACTGAAGCAGGCCTCTGGTGTTTTTAACCCATCAAAGAGGAGTTGCACGTTAGGGCAGTCGTGCCAGGTTCCTGCTGTGCTCACGGTCATCCCATCTTGGTGCTTGTGGTCTGTTTGACACCAGTGCTGAGAGCTGGCAGTGAGACATAAAGTGAAGGGATGGAATAAATGGTTTCCTTGGGGCAGAGAGCTAACAGAGCGGAATGCTGAGGTGCTGTGCCAGGGTCAGCCTAACAGTGCATTTGTTGATTTTCTTACACAAACTGTGCTAAAGTGACAAGAAGGTTAAAAGCATGCTGAAGCAATTTAAGGAAGAGACCAAACAAACATCAGAGAGTCACTGTAATTATCTCCAACTTCAACATCACAAATCCAGAAAATTCAGAGATAAGGTTTAATATAAAATAAGAAACCTGAAGTGTGGAAATGCCCTACACCAACAACATAGAAGCCAACTGCTTTTACTGAAGAAGCTGTGCAATAATAATGCAGTGATGATTAATGTGTAATAGATACTGTGACTGGGGATCAGAATACAATTACTTTAAATGATACATTAGATTTAAAAAGAAAAATCATCATTTTGCCCCATTTTGACTCTAGAGCTTTCAACGGAGCTGAATACATAGAACAATTAAGAAGCCGCATAACATTATTTTGTCCTGGTTAAAGTACTGATGCTTAGTACTATAGCTATAGAAGAATCCAATTTTAAATTTGTTTCATCTCATAAATATGTTAATATATTTACTTAGAATTTCATGTAAAATTCATTCTTTGACCAGTCAGTGCTATAATTCCAAAGAAGCAAGATATAGTCTTCCTCTGTAATAAAGAGACCAAATCACTGCTCTACATGCAAACTCATCTCAGTCTAATGAAGAACAAGAACTGCTGTAAAATTTGAAAAAGGGAATGAACTCATATGAAAAAAACAGGAGTTCACCTTCCCCTGTCTAAATCAGACCTTATCAGCAGTTTCAAAGAGACATAAGTAAACTAAAAGAATGGGAGATGCAATGGCAGGTGAAATTTAATGTTGACATATTAATGCACGCAGTAAGAATAATTTATATTCCCACCAAGTTTTAATTTAGCTATTTAAACCTGGAAAAAAAAACTAGACTAAGCTAGACTATTTCTGCTACACAAGAAAAGCACAGGTACAAAAATTTTAAGATTTTACAGGAAACCTATTCTGAAAATGCTATACTAGTGGTGGTTCTTCATCAAAGGGTTCACAAAGCACTGTATGTCATAGACAGAAATTGATGATGGGAGTTACCTAAGTGTAAGGAAGTGTCTCTTTAAGAAGAGCCAAACATTCAAGTTACCAATTTTAGAAAACAAAAATTCAGGACCTGCCATGATAAAGGCACCCAAAATATCCAAATATGCTGTAAAGGGAAACAACTCTTCTTCACAAGCAGGAATTGAAATCTAAAGATGGAATATGAAAGCTAATTATGCAAAAAATTTCCCACCTTACACATTCCCTTGTGAAACTCATTGCTACTGTGTTGGCAAAATCAGGAACTTGGAAGCACTCTGGGTAAGAGGTGGATATGGAAATTTCTCACAGGGTTTTATACTATATAAACAACAAAGAGTTTTAGTAGGGTTATGGGCCTGGCTTATTATTAACCTTATCTCCCTCTGAAATGTCAATTAAAAGCTGCTGTTGAGAGGAAATAAGGCCTGGATGGACCAGTCATCAGATTCAGCACCACAAAATGATACCTGCCCTGCACTGCTTCTCTGCTTTTTTTCTATGGCATAGCCACCTGTGACTGGTTTTTAAAATCTTTTCTTTGAAGCATGTTAAACTTCTCACCATCCACATATCCAAATATGCTTTACATATGAGTCTAATTTCTCATATTGATTTCTTGGATTTTGGATGTGAAGGCAACAAATCTTTTGTAATCATCTTCCATCTAAAACATGGCTGTAATTGGATGGTGCTATCTTTTTCTTAAAGTGCATCCTAATCACAGATCTATTTATTTCTTATAGACAGAAAGGACCATTAGATGTTACTTAACATATTATGCAGGCATATAGTATCAGAAGGAGCCTGTTTTGCTATTGTCCAGTTGTCTTTTTACTTTTCACTGATTCAGACTACTGTTTCACATGTTCATAAAAGAGATTAGCATCTTTGGATGCTAGCTTGTAATAGTAATAAGCATGTTTGGACAGTGCCTTTTATTTTTTTTTTTGTATCTGTTGACCAAGGCTATTCTGAAAGTAATAACTTTGCTACACAATATATGTCCACATTTGGAGGTTGTTTGTGGTGAAGAATTTAATAGAACTTTCAATGCTATATGAGAAAGAAACTTAAATGACCATGAGAATAGGCACTTGTTTGTAAAATGGGAAATTTGGGTTCAATTCTGTGCTTTAAATGAAATCACATTTCTCAGCTTGAGCTCAGAGTTATGCTAATATGTTCATCTAATCCTCAGGAAATCTGCCTCAAAGCATGGATCCTCTGAAATTTTTAGACTAACTTCAAGGCAAATACCCAGCTTCTCAGTGATGGCTTTCCACCAGTCTCCTAGCTGAATGTCAATACCTGCCTAAAACTACTAAGCTGCCATTAAAGTGGGACTCCTGGGAGAAGGCAAGACATGGAGCACAACACTGCAGTACCTGGAAGGAAAAAAATCATTGCAGGTTGCTTGCCACAGCCTTGTTGACACAGTACCTACTTTGAATGTGTGGTGGTGCACCCAGGGTTAGAATGAGTCAGCACTGCAGCATCAACACCATATGACTCTCCTCATTAGTGAACACCTGTTGATAACTTAATAGCCTGAAGAACAGCTGAAAAATGAGACCTGGTGCTGGCAGCCAGCACATCTATTCAGCGGTAAATCTTTCCTCTTCAGTGGTTATTCAAGACACTTGCTACTACACTCTTGTTTACAATGGCTTAGCTCTGTTGATATTTATGTGTGAAAAGAACACAAGGAAAGGAGGTAATGTAGTATCATCCCAGGTGAAAGAAGTCTGCCTACAAAAAAACAGGATTAGTCACACATATGTAAAAACAAACAAACAAGTCATCAAACCTCGGGAAAAATTATTTCTATACAAAAAATAAAGGTCCCACAAAGATATTAACGATATTTTATACGGAGGGCAGAATTGAGAGGCAAACCCAAATTATTTTCCACCAGAAGAAAGGGTGGGAGAGAGGGCTGACCTAATCCCCTTCTAGTCCCTGGGAAGAGAGAAGTGGACACGTCACTTTTACTGGGGCCTTTGATGAGAAACATTGAAAGGTCTCACTTCAATTTTAATGTGGAATGAGAATATATATGAAATAATCTTCAATTCCTTAACAATAGAGATGTCCTGTTTACCGGCTTTCTAGCCTTCCACTGATGGGTGAAAAGGGAGCTGAAAGGTCCCTACACAACTCAACTTCACCAAGCTGCCTGCAGCTATGTCCAAGAGTAATAAAAATGCAGTCCAGCTATGATATCTAGCTTGAAGTTGCTGTTGCAGCTCTAACCAGATTAAGTTACACCTAGCCAGATTTAATCTTGGCAAATTCTGGCCAAATGTCCTGTTGTGAAATTTCACAAGAGTGTATTTTTGAGATTTAAAGGAGAGAAACTCGTTATAAATATAGCATTGCCATGGAGGGAGAGGACAGTGACGCAGATAGTCAGCAATAATGGCTGTACATCACAATAATATTTGCTTGTGGTTTCCTAAATCAGTAGGCAATCGTTGCTCCACTTTTGGAAGCCATCCTACATCAAAGGACATAGCCACAAATTTCATCATGGCAATTACAGTCATCATTAACAAGGTCTGCACAGCCTCTGACATGTAGCTCAGTTTAGAAACAGAGCACTAAAATAATACCCTGACTATACAACTTTTTTATGTTAGACAACATTATTCTATTTACGCAGTGAAATGTAAAATAAACAATAATGTTCATAAAAGAATATTTGCACTATTTTTCAAAGCTTTAAAAAAGTCACAGTTCCAGTTTCTACATATAAATCTCACTGATTTGGGGAAAAATACTAAAAATGTTAAGAACATAATACTTCATGGAAAGCTTTGCACAAACTACCTTCAGATATAACCCTCTTCATTAATCTCTCTGCTTGAATAGAAAGGTTTGCATTCTATATTCAGAGTACGTGCATTTACATACACTTTGCATGTGGGCAGACATTTTCCTGAAGTTCCTCAATTCCAAACATCTTTCCATTCTCTCATTGCCTGTTTATTCTAATGAAGAACAAGGACAATTTGGAAGCTTCCAAAACTGCCACAAAAAGTAGTTCTCATTCTCTGGCCAGCTTTAATCTCAAAATAAATTCAGCTTAAATTCATGTCCAAGAAAGAATATCATTTGTCTCAAAAGTATTAACAGCACACATACACTTAAATATATCTGGCTAAAGACACAAATGCACTTACAAAGCCAAGGTTTTCAAGACATTTTGTGAAGTTTTGGATTAGACCTCTGCATATTTACTTTGTCTATGGAAGAAACAGACCCACAGCTCTCACTGCAATAGGGAAATGGAGAGTCTAGGGAAAGGATAAAGTTAGGCAAGAGATTCAGGTATGCAAAATCTATACAATTGTTAGCATTTTCAAGGGGTCTGCTCGTATGATGAGCAGAGGTCACTAGGATTTCTATACTATGATCAGACTGATGGGTTCAAAAACTCAAACCCCTTACTTAATAAGATCTTCGGAGATAAAAAATGAATAAAATAAAATAAGGAGAGAGAAAGAGAGGGAGAGAAACAGTGAAAAGTTTAGATATGAAAACATGCAGACTCCCCCTCGCTGACATTTGTAATCACATTTTGAAACCCATGCCAACGTAGTACATCTACTCATCCATAGCAAGGTCTGTACATTGAGCTTGGATATGTTCAGAGATTGTATTTTTAATGTTTTCCTGTGTCACTAATTAAATTTTGTTTATGAATCCATTTCTCATGTGGTTAATCTTAGAGGATGAAGTGTGATTATTTCTTTGTCTTTTAACTTATTTTATGTTTTGCCACTGAATATTTTAATTGGATGTGTTTCCTGAGTAATACAGAACTGAGTTAGGAAAGTATTAGTCATGTTGAAAATGCTGTTATAGTCCAAGAAGAGGATGAAACAGTAAGAGTTCAATTTAAACATATTTATGGATATTTTAAAAGAAAAATATTCTAAAAGTACATTATAAGCTGGTGTCCATTCACAAGTTAGTCACTGTGGATAAGGATAATTCTTATACCTGCTCATTTAAATAACTTTTGGAATCATTGCTAGCAGAAGTATATCTTTTTAGGAATGTATGAAATGAACTGTAACCCATTTGAATTAAATGGAGATGGGCCAGTTTTAATAAGTGGATTTTGTTCTCTTCTTTCATTTCCATGAAGACCATGAAAAATTGGACCAAATTACTTGGCTGCTTCTTTTAGCCCATGCAGAAGGTAAATAACACTTGTGCTTGCCTAGTAACAGCAAATGGCTTGAAGCTACAAAATGAGCTGCTATATGTTTTCATTGGAGGCCCAAAAAACAATATTAAAAAACAATTACCTCAATGGACTTTTGGATCAGGCTACTTAGAAAGAAATCATAGAATTAGGTTGGACTATCTTTGTCCAAGTTAGAGTGAGTGCATTTTTCACCACTACTTTAAACAGCAGCAAGGAGGTGAACTAAAAGGCAACCAAAAGCTTTTTCAAAGATCTCACCAGTGTTAGAATAATACATATGACTGAATACTCTCTTCATATGAATCCAGATTTTTATGAAACTCTGTCAAGTAATTGCTCTGTTTACTTCACAAAAGTAAATAATATCATTTAAAAATAACAGTTAAAATTATTTTTGAAGATTCTTAATGTAATTTTTGTTCTTTTAAGGTAGGATTCATCTCATCTAAGTTTCATCATATGAGAACTGGTGTTTTGTCTCAGCTAGACACTCTTTGGACACTTCTTGAAGGAATTTTGGTAATCATAAAGGCAGTGCAGCCTTCTGAGGTATGATCGATTGTTTTGTCCAGAGACTGTAAAGGGAACAAACAGAGGGAAATAGTTTGGGTAAGATGCCTTATATCTTAAACTAATCATGTTAAACAGAAAGAACCCAGTTCTTCATACAGATGAGAAAAGCCTGCTTTAAGGTGCCAAACATTTACAATTGCAGTTCTGTCTCTTACTTTTGCTGTTATAGAGGAAATGGAATAATCAAATAATAATACAGGAACTTATAAAAGTTCTTGGAAATAATTTTTCAGTCTGTTCTTATTACAGGAAAGTCTGTTATCTCTAGCCATTTCAAGGCTTTTAGTAATGTACAATTTACGGATTGCCTTGGGTCATGAGTACACACACCTTAAAAATAGCTAGTGGGAGACTGAATTGAAGGTTACAGTATAGGTGGAAGTGTCTTCTTCTGATCTCATTAGATAATGGCCTTCCTCAATTTCGAAACTACTCTCATTTGTAGACATAAAGGCAAAAGCTTTTTATGGGAAGAGAGATTAATTTGAACTCTGGGATGAGAGTCCTGCTAGGAACGAACTTCTCTTTCCATCCATACCAGAGAAAAGATTTAAATCCCCAGCTGTTAGCGTTGCTGGTTCCTTAGGAAACCAGGAAGGATGGTAACCTCTAGCAATGGAATGAATGGGTGGCTGCTAGCAAGAAATATTAACCTCTTCAACCCTCACAGTCTGCTCTTGAAGAGAAGTGCTCACAACCCTAAACTAAATGCAAGGTAAAGGAATTCATGGGTAGCATGCAGCAGAAAGTCAAAGATTTATGTTCAGTGGAACAGATCACTTGATCATAACCTTCCTAAATGTTACTTGTGTGAGCATTTGCTGATGGGAGAGTGACATTATATCACACCACTTGGTTTTGTTGATATTACTCAGTTACATTTCATTTCTTATTCTTTCTTTATAATATTTTGTTGTTTCTGGGAGAAGATTCTTTGGCCAGACACAAGAGTATCAGTCATGGTGTCAAAGGAGAAAAACATCCTAGTTACTCTCTTTAAAGTTCCAATGAGTAATATCAAAGTTAACATTTTTTAAAACACTTCTGTAGCTTCATGGATGATTTAATGATGATTGTATTCTAGTGAATTTTACCATGCATGATGCTTCTATTTGAGTTTTGATTTAGTTTCTAATATACCCTCTCTGCTAAATTCTGTCTGGGAAATCGTGGTTGGTAGTGTGAATTTTGAAGAGAAATATAAATTTATTTATTTTTCTTAAGAGAGCAAATGAGCTTGAGAAAAAAAGTACATTGAAGCTATATTGTTTATAATGAGCTCCAGTCCCTGGAATAAGCAGAGTGAGGGCGTATATACTACCTTCCTTCATATTAACAGTTCTCTAGTAAGTTATCATCTCACCTAGAAAAGATAATACAGAAAATTCTGAAAAAGGAAGAGCAGATAAAACAGGGAACATCCAGGCAATTCTACCTCTATCCCAGGCAGGCGTCAGCTTTTCTGGCATTATGGAGACTTCACTAGTACATTGAAATTAATCACACAAGTTCACATTCAGTTGGATCTCTGGTTCAGTATTTACAAGGCAGAGGTCTTTCAGACTGTGTAACTTCCCTTTTTTAGTGGTGATGGGGCACTATAGCCAAATTAGACTACGTTAATCACCCCACTGTATGTTTAGCTACGCAACCACAGAAATGTTTTGAAACTAATGGGCAAGAACAGCTGCCTCAAAGATTTCTGCAAAACCACAATCCAGGTGTGACATTAGGATGGCTTTTCTGCAAAGACAAAAAACGTTGGCACCTATAGCTACTGTGAATGAGGAAAAAACATAAGTGATATTATTTTAGTTATGTCTGTATAGTGTCTCCCATCTCAGAGTACTATTCTTGAGGAAAAGTAACTCTGTTTGGCAGTAACAACTCTTTACCTCACTAAAGTAAAAATGTTATTTTCTCAAATCATGTTGGAATGAAACCTGATTTTCTCCAATTAGAGAGTAAGGGGATTTTCTTGCTGCTTACTTTTTCACCAAGGTGAATAAAAGAATAAAAGAGAAAAGCAATTTTTTTCTGTGTTCTTGCTCTCACACCCAAACACTAAATAAGGGAATACTGATGAAAGACAGGCCTAAATCACAGGGGAAAAACATCAAAGCCAAAATAAAATAACAAAATCTTCTGATTGAATTGTAATGTTGCCACTTCCCATGCCCTTTCTGGAACATTTTTGAATGGAAATGGTTCATTAACTTGTTTGGGAATTTTGGTTGTGGTTTGGTTTGGGTTTGGGGTTTTTTTGTTTGTTTGTTTTAGGGTTTGGGTTTTTGTTTTTGTTTTGGTTTGTTTGTTGTTGGTTTTGTTTTTTTTTTAAGGGAACAAAAAAGGACAGGAATCTGGGGGGGAACATTCTTCCCTTGGTGGGCCAGTGGGAGCCATGGAGCAACCACAGGAAGGGAGAAGATGTTTAACTTGGGATGAAGATTTAACTCAGGTGCCTCAAGTTTAACAGGTGCCACCATACATATGAATAGCATCTATGGTTATATGCAGGCAATGCCTTTTGGATGTGCAGTTGGTCAGGGGGAAGATGAGAGGGGAGAGCATGGAAGCCCATCTAATGACTGTTGACTAGCCCATGCTGGCTAATTAACTGACAAACCAACAGTCTGACAAAACAAATTATGAAGAAGGTTTGTGAAGTGAATGCAATTGTGGTAATAAGGTTAAGGACATTTATTGAGAAAAGGGTCTGTTTAAGGAGTATAAGTCTCCCTGATGACAGTACAGTTTGGTGAGAGGCTAGAAAAGCACCAAGCTGCTGTTAAGAGTAGCTGCTGTTAAGAGGAGCTCTGCCAGGAATAGGTATGTGTGGGTTGAAGTAAACATGATTCATAATTAACTTATGAATGTTAATCAAAAGTCCTGTGGGCTGTCTCTGGACTCTTAGTGTATTCAAAGCCTCTCACAGAAGGTATCTCACAGAAGCCTCTTAGTATGAAGAGATGAAAGATGGAGAATGATTCCAAAGGGACCTGAATGGGAACTTGGTGGAAAGTGTTCCTGTGCAGTTCTGTGGTTGGTAATATCATTGCCTTTCCCATGACATCTGCCTGTGAGATTAGCTTGTTTGCTAAGTCTGCTTGAGCAGGTTAGGATATGGTACGCTTTTAGATGCAAAACCAGAACTGAACAACAATTCGGAGTGATGAAGGTTCCTTTAAAAAAATCATACTTTGACATGGCCAAGAGCAAAGAGGTGCTGGGTGTCCTGCCTTCTCCTCCCATTTCCCTCCTCCCTTGTTCCGGTCAGATGCATATGAAGAGTAAACATGGTTAGAGATAGAGGCTCCATGTGGGTCACCATGGGAGATGCTCTCGGACCGGGCAATATTGAGGTGGTACAGCAGGAAACAAGAACAGTATCTTTAATGTAATCATAATCTGTACATTTTCTTTTGAAGCATGAGAATCTGATAACACTCAGTGCTTGCTGAGATTTCCAGTTTGGCCACAGAGCATGTGAGGTTTATGTGAATCACTGTCAGAGGGCAAGTTTAAATTGTGATAAGTAGCCTATATGTAAAAGCTGTATTTCTGCATCAAGTAATAATGTTGTGTTTCCTGGGAAAGGAGTGGTTGAAATCCATCCCTTGTCACACAGTAACATGCACAATAAATGTAATTTAAAATCCATTACAATGCTGCCAAATGCATTAAATAAAAATATGCAGAGAATTTATCCACCAGAAGATTTATACAGATTTCCCAAGTAGTACATCATTATGGGAACTGTCAATTTGAAAATAAAAATTGTCAAACCGTCACTGGAACATAATAAAAGCTGTGACAGAAATACACAATAGCTACTAAGTTTTTAAAAAATAAAACCCTCAGCAAACCCACTCCACACACAATTATCACCTCTGTAGACTGCCAAGGAAGCCGTAAATTACTGAAGGATACCAAAAAGAGAAATGCCATATCTAATGTAATTAATATTAGCAATGCACCAATTATTATGTGTAAGTACCACTGAAAAGCAGACTGCTGTACCTTTAATGATGTAATCCAGAGGTGTTAGCATTCAAAAGATAAAATCCCAGCTAAAAGGTGATCATTAGTTTTCTCACACTTTTTCAGCTTGGATTTGGATGCCTCACTGGGCTCCTGACTTGTAAACCTCATACTCGTTAGCCTCCTTGGTTAAGCTGAGAAAAAGGCAAAAAGTAGTTTTGTCACAGTCTGCAAGTAATTATACAATAGGAGGTTTCTCACACATAGTTTTGGGTAAGCCTTTCCTACCTAAAAGCTTGCCAGATTTATGGGTTCGAGTTCCGGGAAGCCAGTCTGATGCCCTCCTTTGGTCTGAGAACACTACAATGCAATCTTTCCCTTCCATGTGCTTTATGATCCCTTCACCCCATTATTTCCTGGTAGACACAAAATTATATTGCAGTGCTGTCCCGCAAGCATAGCGCTATCGCTCCCCGACTCTCTAGTAATTTAAACACATCTTTCTCAGGTCCCAGATCTTGCAGGTTCTCCAGATTTATAAGTTGACCCTTCAAGGACATCTGGCAGTTAAACAGGCACAAAGCCAACACAAGCATTCTATACACGGTTGATCTGAAATCTGATAGTATAAGACATATACAGTGCTGTCCTATTTCCCTAACTCAGTTTCTGCATCATGCCTGTCCTTTTTTTGAAGATAAGTGAGGATTTTGGAAGGAGCCTAGGATCATTCACTATGACATAGCTTCTTTGCACCACATGAGCTCTCTTTCCCAAGAATCCCACTTATCTTATTCACTATTTAAGTCAGATCCACTTGCAACAAAAACATGCCTTGCTCTCCTTCCCAGAAGACTGACACCCCTTATCACTTCTTTGCCAGTACATTTTTAAGGTGTTACACCAATAGCTATTTACAAGGAAATTCTTGAGCTGTAAACCTCGTCTGTTGCAGTGACAGGCTTACCTTCTGTTGTTACAATCTTACTGTTTCACTGGACTTCTGCTTGGATGAGAGTCATTTACTCTCATATTCTCTCATATTTGCTCTCATTTACTCTCATATTCTTCGTGTTAATTACATGTCAACTCTTGGTAAAATTTCATTAACCACCAAAGTAAAAGATAACAAAGAAAGCTGCAGTGTTCTTTTCAAAAAGAGAGTTTACGGTTTCATGTAGGAAGCTTAAAGAGATCTGAATAAGTGGTTTATTAACAGATCAGGAGGAGTTATAATGAACTATGGCTGAGAGCTGAAGCAAGACTTGCAGATTAAAAGAAACACTTTTTACAGCAAGAAAGCTAACCATTTAAATGACTTGGCAGAGTCATTTAAATATGATTTCTGTGTCATTTGGAGTCTTCATGGTAAACTTACATGTCCTAAAAGATTTGTGTTGGGGCCTTTTCTCAAGCTTGTACTTGGAAGCAGGCTGGACTGATTATCAGAATGTTTCCTGGCTTAAAGTAGCTTTACTTTATGTATGGTGGCAGTTTCACTGCAAAACTGTTTCAGAGGAACTTGGTAGTAGTGCATTATGTCATAACCTTGAAGAAAACCAACAGTAAAATATAGAAAACCATAGATAGCTTTTCCATGAAATGACTGACATGATTGAAAGAAAATAAAGGGAATTGCCTTGGGTCACTATTTTTCAAGAGTTTGGAGATTTAGGTGTTAAGGTCTTCACTCTGGAATTTAGTGAAGATAATGTTAAATTGAGTGCCTCCACTGAATCCCGTATTGGGGATCCATAGTTTTGAAGTCATTGACTAAATACACGTTGGCTTAAATGAAACCTAGTGAAAAGTTTTAAGTGTTGTGACACTAAACAGAGTGTAATTACTGCAGCGTAGCAAGTTCATTCTGGTTTAGGTTAATGTGTTTTAGACAGCATTTGCTAGTGGCAAAGGATGGTGCTATAGTCAGTTCCTGTAGCTCAGCTGATGCACAATATGTTTTTAAGCTGTGGCAATTCATTTGTGCATCTTCATGCTGAGCTTTTCCCAGCTGTTGGTATATCCTAGAATATGATCAACTTTGTATTATTATACTGCAACAACTGACCTTCTCTTTGGTTACAACTTTATTCAGCTTTGTAAAATGCTATTTGGTCTTTTAATACCATGTCTTGTTAATAACATCCTTAAACCGCAGTACTCTGTAGGCTCATTTTGGGCTGATGCCCAGAATGTCCTTAGCTGGCCTGATTATTTATTCTTGCTGAACCTGTAACCCAGACATACATTCGTATGTATTGCACACTGTTACCTTTACAATATTGTTACTATTACCCCACTTTACAGGTGGTGAAATGAAGTAATTAAGTGATAGTGAGTGGGACTTTGAAGGAGTCAGTAATACTTACTCCTGCTTCAAAAAGGAAAACTGCAATGGGTCTGGTAATAGAATCAAACTCTCTCAAGGCAAAACACCACTGAAGTCATGTAAACACTCCTGTTTATTTTACTACTCCCTTTTGCACAGGAAAATCCCCAAATCTGAAGCAATATTTGCAGCACCAACATAATCTGGCTTTATTTGCATATTGTTGTCCTATCACTTTTGAAATCTGGCAGGCAGAGATAGGTGTCCTGCTTTGGCTGTGGACATCTGCTCATCCTCAAATGGAGGCAGCAATGCTAATTAATTCTAGCAAGACACAATGCCTTGTTCTGTACTGCCATAATTCACTAAAGGCAGTGAGAGCTATACCTCCCTCTGTGAGGTTACAGGCAAGCATGTGATTGGAATATTACTCCATATGTATTTCACATTCTTCTTTAACCCTGATTTACCTCAAAGAAAAGTTCAATTGCTCATAACTGGGATAAAGAGCAGGTTAATTTAGTTTGCTGAATAGACTTTTAACCACAAGGAAAGCTTAATATTTACTAAGAACACCACTAAATTTGTTTATTGCAAATCAACTGCAAAGTATTTTAAATAAACAACTACCTTATCTTTACTTTCTTGACATCCACCTCTGCTCAAAAACCCAACAAATGAAGAAAAATCAAAGCCAATACCTTTCAGTTCCAGTAATTTTTAACTGCCTAATAGTTTCAAGTGCCTTCGAAAATGCCTTGTTTAATGGAAGAAGTGATTTAATAGGAAGGGTAGCAAATACTTCACATCAGCAGAAAAAGATGGTAATTTAAGAATTCCAGTTGCTCTATTTTAACAGTCTTGGGGTAAAATATCATTTTCATTACAGTTGCCAATTATTTATGATTCAGCTTCTTCCTTCACTGGATTCAACTCCATTCCAGATTGTTGCATAACATGCTTTTAAAAGAAAACTCCAGTTAGTGGAACCCAAAGCTGGATGGAAAGACATGGCTAAATGAAATATTATTTCAGTGACAAAAGCGATATAACAGAATACTGAGGAGGAGGGATGGATGACAACAGTGGGTACACAGTAAACACACACAGACTTAATTCGTATGCACACTAGATCATATCATTAAAGCCAATTTACTGGCTTTCTAAATTTTCCTGTTGGATATCACTGAATATTGTGATGGCAGCAGCAAGAGAAGGGTGAGTGATAACTCAACAGTAATTTCCCTAGTGCCTGTAAATAACAAACATTGTTAGCAAATGAGTGATGGAGGTCAATGGGCCATACATTAGATGGTTTAATGATATGCTGCACGTTATCTCAGGGCACAGTGCACTAATGACATTCTCAGCCTTCCCTGCAGCAAATAACCTCTGCAACCTGAGATAAGCAGTCACATTGCACAATACAGTACAGTAGCAAATGACCCCAAAAGAAAAATTCTTTTCTGTTGGAAATTTAATGTGCTTGTATCCATCAAAATCTGTGCTGAGAAAAACACTGTTCTTACATCTGTTTTTGCTAACTGAGAAGCTATTAAAAGGCAGAAACCAAATGTCCTCAGACTTGTAGCTTATGGGTAAAGAGGGAGTTGAGTCAGTTGTAGAATACCTAGCATGCAGCACCTTGTTTTATTTTCCTGGCAGTTGCTTGGATTTTGCAAAATCATAGTCCAGGGAGAAAAGCCATGAGCAATATGGGCTGTTTCGAGCTGGAGGTCATATAAAAAGTTTGTAACAGAACCCATAATCTAAAAATCTTTAAATTTATGAAAACTGCTGGGTCACTTGTCAGTGGCAGATTTTGGAGTAAGATGGTAACCAAGTTATCATAGCAGAATAGGCATTAGTATGTTAGATAGGTATAAAAAGGTAAAGTAACTTCAGTGCTACCCCAAAGCCGAAGGGGACCCAATAATAGGTAGTCAGCCACAGTAGGGAAGCAGTGATTTTTTTCAGTCTGTAGCATCAGTAACACCGTACTGTGTCCATAGAACCCATTTTGCTCAAACCAGCACAACACATACATATAGCATTTTCTCTTTATTACTCCTTCTGTGCCAGTACAGAGAGCTGACAGATCAGACTCTCAGTTACTGTGGATGGGATATAGTAAACTTAATGATGTGAGATCATGTAAAACAAAGGCATGAATGACACTGTGGCAAAGAAGGGACAAGACATCCAAGGCTTGGATTTTCTCAGAAGAGACACTAAAAATGAAACAGAGGAGTTTCACTTGAATTCTTCCATGACAAGGATGTTTAAGTATAGGCAACATATCTACTAGTTAATTGATTTAAAGTAAATTCAAAAGCACTTATTCAGTGTTAATATTATTACAATTTAGAAGAAAAAAAAAAAAAAAGCAGTAGAAAAAAGGTCTGAGAGCACAAAGAAGATGGGGAATAGGGACTGGATAACTGCTGCAGAAGTTACAGAAATCCCCTTTCTCTCACAATACAAAGGCTAGCCAGTAAGGTCATGAGCTGGAAGCCATTTACTTAATCTGATGTATTACCTGTTACTATGTCATTTTTTAATCTAGTGATCAGTTAATGTATGACTGCAGTAGTATGGGTTCCCACTTATTATCACTGCCTCAGCACCCAAAATTAGTACATATAAATAGCAAGGACATTTAGCAAGCTGAAGTTGGTGTAACCACACTAAATTTCCAGTCTTAATATAAGACTAGAATTGTAAACTCTGTAATACAGTTGTATCAAAGTCTTAAAATTAACAAACTATATTCTAATTAAATACAGCCTTTGTTCCCTGTTCAGAGCACATAGTACTATGAAAATGCTTTAATTTAGATTACTGTAAAAAACAAACATTGGGTGTTTTCCACAGTAAACGGTGTTTTCCACAGTAAATGGTGTTTTCCCCTCTTACCATCATCCTGATGAACTACATGAGAAATAATGGACAAAGTTGTAACACAGATCATCTATTTTTTATAAATGTTATGCTAGAATATTGCTGAGAATGCCTATGTGCAATTTGCCTGACTTTCTGGGAGGAGGGATAGAGAAAGGAACGTTCATTCCCAATATTTTGCACACACAAAGTTTCTGAGACAAATATAAGGAGGACAAAAACTGAAGTGAAATTTACCATATGCTATGGAGAGTACTTGTCCATTTATCAGGTTTCTTGATGGGCAGGGTTTCCAAAGGGCTCAGCACTCAATACCTCCCATTTAGAATAATTGGACCACTTCACTATGGTGCCTGATAACATGATTAAGTTCTTGAAGATTTTGCTTGATTCACTTGATCTTAACCCTTCAAAAATTTCCTGAAGAGCACAGATAACCCTTAGCATGCTTTTTAAACGGTAACACAGATTGACAGACCAGCCCATCCTGGGTGCCACATATGCGTTCCTATGGCCTTGAAGGCTTTAGCAAAAGTAGTGGCCATTGCAGCAACAAGATGACACATCCTGTTGCTGATAATTAAATTAATTTTTGTTGCCTTTATTAAAAAAAAATAAAGCAGACCAAAGATGCATAGAAATAAAACAGAATATAAATAGTTCAGGTGAAATGAGATTGTCTGTATGTCTGTGTGTCATAACTGATTTACTTGGGTGAAGTAAGTACAACCTCTTACTGAGGTCTTTCTCACACCTGTAGTATGAATCTCTTCTGCTTATGTTCTCTAGGGCTTCAGCTAACACTGTGGTCAGATGAGGTCTGTATCCTTCAGTGAGCTCCTACTTCTGGAGGAATCATAGGAACACTACCTTACTGGAGACTTTGCCTTCCTCAGTCTCATTTCGTTGACATCAGCCAAAGTGTACAAAAGTTAGCAGAGGACAATAGGCAAATAGACATGGGCCAACAGTGTGATCACCCAAGCCTTGTTTCCATAGGCTGACAGGCCACAGAATTGAAGTCAGGCTTCTGAAAGCTAGAAAACTATGTATCCTGCTAACTGGCCAAAAGGATGTTTTGAGAAATGTAGATGACAAATATGATTAGTTTTATCTACTCTTTTTCTTAGCTATTCTGAAATTTTACAATGCAGCACATAGGAGCACTTAATTCACCATTGAAAATCAGAGGCCTCCAAACGACAAAGCCAGGGTTCATTTGTTAAACACACAGCTAGTCACAGACATCATAAGAGCCCTGGGTTCTTGGGTCTTTCAGGATTAATCCAATTACTTGAAAAACACCTGGGAGCTAGTGAGAATGTGACTTCCAAAATAAAACATGAATCATGTTTGTGGGTATGCACTGTTTATCTCTTG
This sequence comes from Cacatua alba, assembly GCA_024361745.1. NCBI lineage: Eukaryota > Metazoa > Chordata > Aves > Psittaciformes > Cacatuidae > Cacatua > Cacatua alba. The sequence continues at coordinate 20,553 of JANEMJ010054745.1, forward strand.
CAAGTGAGATTTCATCCCTTCGTAGTGTTAATTCCCGCTAAAAATAATGACAGCCAGTGAAGACTCAGTGTCAACAAAACATTACCATACTGCAAATAGGTTGCAAGCAAATAAAATAAGAGCTTAAGGCCAGATATTCTGCAAGGATTAGAGTACCTGGCATGGAAAGGAGAGCTTCCATGTTAGAACGTGATCAGGAAAGACACCTAGACATGCCACTCAAAACACCTAGATCTCAGACCCAGAAGCAGCCCATTGCAGCCAGGTTGTTTTTTCTGGTGTGGTAAACACAGATGCCACCAAGCTCCCACTCAGCTCTCCCCTTACACACCTTTTCTCTGACTTGTTTTTCTGTGTAGCTAACATAAACCTTTCAAAGGCTTCCAGAGCCATGCCAGAGCTCTGCAGAGCGGGACTGTGCTCCTGACAGTGCTGCACATTTAATACCTCCGGGATGTCTAGGGGGCTAAGCTGCAGCTGGTGTACACCACAGCAACATGGAGAGAGCTCTTGGAAAGCAAGTGGGAGTTTCTTATTTTAAAACTCTCTGCCCATCCCTAATTGTGTGGGACAGACTTAGTTTTAATGAAGTCCGAACCCTGGACTTCACCCAACTATCCAGCTCCTATGATCGAAAGAAAAAGAAAAGACTTAGGCAGAGGCTTGATAAACTACTCAAACTTATCCTTATTTATGTTGCCTCCCTACAAACCTGGGATCTGTCATATCTACAGACCTTCAGTTATTCCATTTAATTACCCCTAAGTGCCTATTCTTATGCTCTGAATGTTCCCTTTTTCCTCCCTATCATATTTCTCATTAGCTGGATGAAGCAACAAGTGCAAGACTTGTTTCAGAAAGGCAGGTTCACATGGACTTCCTTGTTTTTCCACACTTTGCATGACACAAAGTGAAACCTATTGAAACAGCCATAGCTTTGTAAGAACAGACACAAGAGGTTTTTGTTTCCCAAGTACAATGACAGCTGTCACTGAACAGAGAGTCCCAATACAGATAACACATGTATGAAACAGTAAAAAGGGTAATGCCAACCTTAAATGTTTCATCTAATTTGGATGGGATTTGTTACACTAATTTAATGTCCTGCTCTGGAATTTACTCAGTTTTCTATTAAAGACTTCTCAGCTGTGGGGCTTAATTAACCAGGATTTTATTTTGGGGAGGAGGAGTATGAGGAATTGTCTTAAATGGGTGTCATTCCCTTTTTAAAGCCCCTCTTACCCTACATCAATTGATCACATAATTATGTGTAATCCATTCTGGTGTAACTCAACCTTTGGTCTGCACTACATGGGGGAAATTAACCAGCAGAGCTATTCCATAATAACTTCCGTTATTGCTATTTTGATATAAATTCAATTATTCTGTAATAACTCCCCAATGCAGACATTTAGTTCCAGAATAAGTGATTTTATTCCAGAATAATTACTTTGCTTCTGAGGGAGAATAATCATTCCAGAATAAAGTCACTTTTATTTTAGAATAATATATGAAGCCATTTACTTGGGCATAGCTCCCCAACAAAGTTATTGTAGTGCCACTTAATTTTGTCATGTTCACAAAAATGTTACTAGCTTTCAGCAACGCTGTGGCCTATTATACTTATCTATGTTTTCATGCTAATCTTCATAAAATTATGCACTAAGATTTAAATGGAATGTGTTAAACTGTGAATTTTCTTTATTACCTTATCTCACACATAGACAGTTCAAGATTTTGTAATAAGCATATATCTAATCTGAAGAAAAAAAACCTGTTTGAATACCTCCGTCTGCATAAATTATATGCTATAATCTGTCAGTGCAATCTGAAGTTTATTTTCTACAGATTACAAAAAGCAGTCAAACAAACAAGCATAATGCACACAGAAACTTATTTTGGATTTGTAAATCGACTTGTTAAACATGTAAAATGACCGTAAAGGCAACTTTAAAGAAATTATATGTAACAGATCCTCAGAGATCCTCCTAAAAGCTATGCTAAGGCACATGGAGGACAGGGAGATGATTCTAGACATCCAGCATAGTTTCACCGAGTCCCCCACAATGTCCTCTCTAAATTGGAGAGGTAAGGGTGTGATGGGTGAACAGTTTAGTGGACAAGGAATTAGCTAGATGTTTGAATCCAGAGAGTAGTGATCAACAGCTCAATGTCCAGATAGAGATCAGTAGCAAGTGGCATCTCTCAGGGGTCTGTATTGGGACCTCAAGTTCTTGAAAGGTGATCCCATTTGAACCTCATGAGATTCAACAAACCCAACTGCAATGTCATACACCTAGGCTGGGACAATCCCCAGTATCAATACAGGCTGGGGGATAAACGTATTAAAAGCAGCCCCAAGGAGAAGTACTTGGGAGTATTGGTGGATGAAAAGCTGGACATGAGCTGGCAAGGTCCACTCACAGCCCAGAAAGCCAACCACATGCTGAGCTACATCTAAAGGAGCATGTCCAGCAGGTAGGGGGAGATGATTTTCTCCCCCTACCCTACCTCTGCTGAGACCCTTCCTGAAGTACTGCATTCAGTCTGGAGTCCTCTGTACAGAAAAAACATGGACCTGTTGGAGTGAGTCCAGAGGAGGGCTGCAAAGATGATCTGAGGCCTGGAGCACTTCTCCTGTGAAGACAGGCTGGGAGAGTTGGGCTTGTACCGTCTGGAGAAGAGAAGGCTCAGGGGAGACCTTCTTGCAGCCTTTCACTACTTAAAGTGAATAAAAAAGATAGGGAAAGGCTTTTTAATAGATCTTGCAGCAATGGGACAAGGGGCAATGGTTTTAAACTAAAAGAACGTAGATTCAGACTAGATAGAAGGAAGAAACTCTACGATGAGGGTGGTGGAACAGGTTGCCCAGAGATGTGGTAGATGCCCCACCCGTGGAAGTGATCAAGATCACTTGGATGGGCCTCTAAGCAACTTTATCTAGTTGAAGATGTCCCTGCTTATTGCAGGAGGTTGGATTAGATGACCTTTAAAGGTCCCATCCAACCCAATCTATTTTATAATTGCATGGTTCTATATTTCAGTCATAGTAAGGGTGCAGTCCAAACCAGCCAGAAGTATAAAAGCTGAACATTGGAAACGTCATTAATTCACTGATTTTCATAACACTAGTAATTTGGTTTTCACGTCTGAGGTTTTTCGGCTTTATTTACTAGCATTGTGTCAGCGCTTTAACCAATGATATGGCAAAAGTAGAAGTTCCCAGGTTTGGCATTTAAATATAATGGCCCATATAGAGGGCCAGCAGAAGTTTAGAGCCACATCCCTGGTTAGCTGTACTTCCTATGAATTGGTTTGATGTCAAAAGAAACATTCCCATTGCATCTGAATCAAGTCCTGACTGTATTGAAAAGATGCAAATTAACAAGCATTTTATTAAAATTTTTCCATTCCCCTGGTTTCAGTGATGGGAAACTAAAAGCAAGCAAACAAGCAAGGGTATATAAAAGAATAGAAAAGAATTTATAAATATATATAAAATATATCATCTTGCTTGATATAAAAGCAAGGAAGCAAGCAAGAAAAAATGTTACTTAACCTTAAACAAATATGTCTATAAATTCAAAGTTTAAATTAAAAAGAAAAAAAATAAAAGGAAAAAAAGAAAGGAAATCTCTTATACATAAACAATGTTTTTTGTTTCAGTTTAGATCAGAAAGTGAAGTTGATAAACTAGTATTTATTTGAGGTTAGAAATGTTCTTTCACAGTTAGTCTGCTGACTGTGAAAATCATGTATTTTGAGTAGGATCCTGACAGCTTCTGAGCTTGTTCTGTCAGGCACTCAGCACCTGTCAGAAACAAACCCTTAGGTACTTCTTTTTAATACTCAAATTTATATATATTCTATGTTTAGGGAGTTGGCAGGTAGACAGATTGGTGTGTATTTTGAAGAAATACTAAATGGTTCTTCCACAGTATAGTTATAGACAGCTTTCATGGTCATTAAATACTATTTGAACTTTATCCAATAGCTTTCTTTTATTTCTATTAAAAAGATATTTTTACACTGAAAATTGTCTGATCGTGTTGAAAATCAATTAAGACATCGCTGCAAATTTTGTGGAAAGATATTTAGGATTATTCTGGAATTATTAGAACAAATTTTGCCCGGATTTTAATAATCTGTTCTTGAATTGTATTAGTCTGGGATCTTTTGGAGGAGTTGGCCAATGATTTCAGGGGCAAAATTTCAAGGCATATATATGATGCCTGCTTTGGTTTTAAGCTTGTCAAGACACAGAGTGCACTATAGTCACATGACAATCTAAGTTGATTTAAAGCACAGCCTAGTCTTAGTCTGCAGATGTAGTCTAGGGTACATCTTCTGCACACCTCTCTATTCTTTAATTAAATGTAGTAATTCAAATCCATCTCAAAAGGTCGCACCTGGAAAACACAGGATATTAAGTTGTAAAAAATCCCCACTTTACAAGACAAGGAGGTTTCCTCTGAATAATCAGAATAGTTCCAAGAGTATGGGAGAATTTAGTTATATAGGTATTTAAGAATTTACATTCTAATCCATTTCCTTCAGAGTTGTTTTCATTTAATAGATGGGGAGAGTTTTGCAAACAGTTTTTGCACCTGCAGGATGAAGTAGTTGGTTTTGGCTGTACGTTTTGGTGACAGTAGACAAAGTAGTACAAAGTGATCTGTATAACATTACTGTGCTCTCTGAGAAGTTGTTTTTTGAATATTAGCAATGGAAAGCTGACTGAAAAGACTAATAAAACAATATGATGAGCCACTCCCTTGCCAAAATATATTTTTCTTTTATTTATTTTTCTCATTGATGCCTGAAACGGACACATTTGTTCTGACTTTAGTTGTATCATTCAAAAATAGCCCATTTCTTTTGCCTTTTGATAGCTTTATTTTGCCTGAGACTTTTACATGCCTGATTTCAAACTTGAATGGGGCTTTTTTAGGTCAGATTTAAGAGTCAGCTTGAGAAAATATCAATATAATTGTAATTGTTTTATTTTCAAGCTGAACTAGCATGCATTAAATGTCATAAATCTGTATTTTTACAAAGCTTGATACTAGTTTGCTATACTAGTAGGAAAATGTAACAAAATTGCATGTATCAAGTGCTATTCACACAGAGAAAACACAAACATTTAGGGCAAAGTATGTGGATAATCTAAGACCCATTAAGGGATTTAGAGCTCTTTTTAGATGTATGGTTGGTAACAGCCCTTTCTTAATAGTGCTCTGCCATCTGCAAACACTTTCCTGCACTCACAAAAAGGTACAACCAATTCACAACTCCTCTCTTTCAGTAACTTGACTAGGATGTTCCTGTGCATGGCTAAAGATAACAAAATTGCTGCATATAGACTGCAGAATGATGGTGGTTCTGGGGTTTCGTGCAGTAGTATTGGAGCCACACATTTTCTTCCTGTTTTTTTTTGGCTAGAAATGTGTCCTTGTACTTCTTACTTCGGAGTCCAATGCATTGTGAAGTGTCTGATTTGCTATGTGCAAACACTGCCTTCCCAGGAAATCCCAAGAGATCAGATTTATCGAGAATACTGCAGTTAACATTTGACTGGCACTTCTGCATGTCTGGAGTCACACCAAAGCTCTGCTGATCAGACAGGTTGATGGGATGCCAGCAATCCCAAGCATGTGCCTAGATCCCTTAAATTTATTAGTTTGTATTATTCAGCAACTCTTTTTTTTATGTCACCAACATTCTTGAAGGCTTTGACTGAAGTCATGAAGCGTACTGTATGTGGGAAGCAAAGAATTTTAGTTATATACAGTAAAATGGGGAAAAAAGCAAACCCTGGTGAAAAAGGGGGAAGGGGGCATTATGAACTTACCCAGAGACTAGAAAGCTAAAGCAAACTCCATTCAGACTCATGTAAGAGTGATTCCTTTTTTCTCAATCAATCCCATACAATCTCGAGCTTAACCCACTTAGTTGTAGTGCACAGTTGTGAGCTTATAGTGCCTGTGAATGCCTATGCTCTAAGTGTGGGACTACAAGCAACTAGACAGTAAATACCTGCCTGATTTCTTAATGCATTTCCCCGAAAAATCTGGCAATGGATATTTGATGTGCTTTTGGTTGATATGGCAGAGCTTATCCAAATTGGCAGCACCACCCTTGCTCCAATAGCTGCTTGGGCCAATATCTGCCTCTGAGAGCTGTTGAAAGCATGAAGGCACTATAGGTCTCTACAGGTGGTTGGCAAAGGAATACTAAAGTTTGGACAAGCCATAGCTTCTTCAGTCTCACCTCCAAAGCCCAGCTGAATATGTTACAGGGCAAAAGATGGAAGAAACTGGTCAGATTTAGACACTGCCCACCATGGATTTTTTTTCCCTGATATTTTGAAAGGGATTTACAAGAAGTAAATTGAGCAGCTGGCTGGAGCTGTGTTATCAAAACACTGAGAAATTCAACAGGTATCATCAGATTTCAGTGAACAAATGTGAGGCTTCCTGAACTGCTGCGTTATTTGTGTTCTGTGGGAATGCTCAGTATTGCTGAAGCAAATCACAGAACAGAACCTGCTGATAATTTTTGGTTTCATACTCCTTATCTGCCATCTTGTTGCCAACTTAATTTCACGAAAGACATATACAGACGCCCTAGACACCTGATTTATAGTTCATTACAAGGCACCCACATTGCCAGGTCTACTTGCCTTGCCCTTGTACGCATGCATGGACTTGATTAGAAAAAAAAAAAATGAAGGAAAGGGAAAAGTGAAGGGAAGGGGAAAGGAAGGGAAAGTCAAGGCAAGACAAGGCAAGGCAAGGTGAAAGGCAAGGCAAGGCAAAGGCAAAGGCAAGGCAAATAAGGGAAGGGAACGGAAGGGAAGAGAAGGGAAAGGGAAAGGGAAAGGGAAAGAGAAAGGGGAAGGGGAAGACGAAGGGAAAGGGGCAAGGCACGACAGGACAAGGCATGACAGGGCAAGGTAAGGTGAAAGGCAAGGCAAGGCAAAGACAAGGCAAATGGGAAGGGAAGGGAAGGGAAGGGAAGGAAAGACAAGGCAAATGG
>JANEMJ010054753.1:0-19279 GCA_024361745.1 Cacatua alba
ATCTCAACCCGGGGGAGTTACATTCCTTCCATTCTCCTCCCCATCCCTCCGGGAGCGGGGGCAGGAAGGTGGGGGGGAGTGAGCGAGCGGCTGTGTGGTTCGGAGTTACCAGCTAGGCTTAAACCACGACAGCTGAGCATGCTCATGTTTAGTCTAGTTGTTCCTAGCTATGTGGTCTGTGTATTTAGGCAGTGAATACTGGCTGTATATTTACAAACTGTGTGTAGTACTACTATAGTTCTACTATACAGCCTCTTCATATGGTGAAAGGTGTTCACATTAAAGGGATGCAATAAATGGTTACATCTGCATGATCACTTGAATGTTTAGTAACTATAGTGACATAGCTAGAAAAAGTGCACTGGCTTCTGGAAGAAAAAAACCCTGCTTTTTGTGTTAACAAATAGTGACAATTCAGAACATTAATATTATATGTTATAAAAATACTAATTTTACACTTTAAAGTTTGGCCTCTAAACACTTCATTTTATGTCTGTATAGTGATATGCAATAACCATGAGTAGTAAGAATGAAATTGACATATAAATTTCATTAAAAAGTCCTATAAGATTAAAAATAAATAAAAGCAGGGAAATAAAAAGACAACCCAAACCCAACACAACTATGACTGTATATCAAGTTACACAAAACTGAACTCCTACAGATTAAGTGTTTGGAACTTGCAAGTATCAACTATTCCCCTTTCAGTGAGCCTTCAGCAAGAATCCAGTAAGACATAAATTGGTGTCGTGGGTTCAGCTGTAGCAGTGATTTTTCTTTTAATCAAAGTTTGATTTGCTTCTCAGGTAATTTTGAAACAGACGGATGCCAAATAGATGTACAGTAATTAAGTAAAGATTCCTTGAACCTTTCAGAAGCTGTTGTCAGTATAGCATAATAACATGTTCTAACAGCTGCTAGTCACTGATCTCAACACAATCTAGTGTCTTTGGGGTAGAACACGCAAGAGTCCTAAACATAGTTCTCTCTGCTACCTAATCATTCGTAACTGTCACATAAGGCACACTGGCGTATCTGCCACCTAACTCCAGTCTTTGAACTAGTCTTTATAGATGTTTGAAAGTCATGTGGATGGAAAAAGGCTTTTTTTCCCCCATTACCTTTCTATGGAGAGCTACTCATATATTGTTCACTACTAAACTCATCAGTGTTTGAAAAACACCATGAGATTCCCAGATAGAATGTGGATCTTTGTTAGCAGTTTCAGGTGAAATAGGAATGCATTGCTGGTATTCTTGGTATAATGACCTAAGGTCTGAAAGCTGAAGGGAAAGTGCTCAATTTTAACGAAACATAATCTTCTTCATCTCTATTTATGTTTACATTTAGGAAAGAGAAACAGCAAACAAAGAAACATATTAAAGAGGTTTATACTTTGCCTGGTCAGATAGCAACAATTTTATCATTAATTTTTTTAAATGCAGGAACAAAACTGTTAAATTCTGAGACTTTTCTCTTTCTTGAAGGAGTATGCCAAATCGGCATCATTTTTTTTTTTTCTCTGGCATAATTTTATGAACAGCTATAATCACTACACAGGTTTTATAAAATTGTTTCTTTGACATTTATCAGTCCACAGTGACCAGACAGGGCCAGAACACTGAGTACTTGGCTCCTGGACCACCCTTAGCTTGTGTGTTCTTTGTCTTAACCTTGGGCCCAGTAGGGTGCCATTATTTTGGTACTTTCATTTCCATGCTGGAATCCTCCCTTATTTTAAGCACTGTTTGATATTTTTTCTCAGAAATTAAATTTTGCAGCTGGACCCTCAGAACCATCATCAGTTTCCTCTGTTTTGAAGATTCTTATAGACAAAAATATTAATTCCCTAGTTTTAATTGTAAATTCCTAGCTTCTTGTTTCAAAGACAGTCAGTCTTTGAAGTTGAACAGATACCCAGACTAGGAAGATTTAAGAAAAAAAGAAAATCACTTTGTGATCTATAATGCATTTCTCTTCATTAGGTTCCTCATCATTCCTAGGTACCCTGAGCCTTAGTGAGGTTGCCTTAGGTCAGAATCTACTCAAGGCAATTTCTTCCCTCTTTAAGAGAACAGAACGTAGTCTTATGACTGTCGAAATTCACTACTACAAGGTCTCTTGAGACTCTTTTTTTAAAACCAGACAGAATATCCAGTCCATGGTTGACTTTTCTTTTTTTTTTCATTGAGTATAAATTGAGGACAACTGAATTTTTTCACAAGCCACTTAGAAGGTGCAATCCAGCCTTTTAAAACTGCTCCAGTCTTGCCTATTTCATAAATCTCTGTGTCCTAGCAACTGTTGAACATTTTAAAATAGAATTAGTATGAAGAATATGAAGAATATTATGGGAGGGGAAATAAAAAGGAAAAAAAAAACCAACCCAAAACAGTATCTTTTATTATGAGCCTCCAGGGCTCTGCTAGAAATCTAAGGCTTCTTTGATACTGTCAGATCAAAATCTTTTCATCTCCTGTACAGCAATATTAAATTTAAGGGTTTTTTTAATTATTATTATTTATTTAAATGACACCCTGAGCTCTCAAGCAACACTGATCTAAAATTTATATAATGGATTAGGTTATGCTCTGTTTGTACTTTTTGTGAAGGATGGAGTTGCCCAGTCTTTCTAGGCTTAGAAATTATACACTAAGTAAAAATCTTACAAGAAACATTTTTTTTGTGAACAAATGAAAAAAAAACAAACCCAAAAGAAAGCAAACTTATTCTTACTTAGAGACAAAGTCACTAGCTGAATTTCACACACATGGTACTCAGCATTCACATTTACAGAGTCATAACTTCATGTGGCATCATCACTCTTCAATCTTCAGAGTGAGAAAATGCTTAGCTGATATTGTAAGTGAAAAAAACAGACAGAAGGAAAATGTTACATTGTCTTCTGTGTGCATGGTGGGGACATGGAAACATAATAACAGTTATGAAAAAATATTTTTTCCTTGAGGCTAAAACAGACCAGAATTTATCACTATTGGATGTTCCACATGCAGCCACGTTTCTTGGTAAACAAAACTTATCTACCACTGCTTAATACCCTGTTGCTGAGACTATTTCTTCTAAGCTGTGGTACCGTACGTGGGCAGCTTTTTTTGCATGCTTTAATTTATACCTCTAAATCTATAAATTATTCCATCAGCCCTGCTCGATACCTTAGAATTTTAGGTCTTCAGGGAGGAACCATCTGTTACAATAGCACTAGCAATGTGCTAAGATCCAAAGTTGCAAGACACAGTAACTCTAGTTACATGCTTATATTAACAATCAGGTGCCTGAAAAAAAGCCCATTCTTTAAAAAATGCTGAGTACCTACTATTCCATTCAAAAATGTGATACGAATAGAGAGCATTAACTAATCTCTGGAGTACTGAAAGTATCTCTATCAGGAATGTATTCTTGGATCATATTGCTTAAGTTTGGAACATCACCATAAACAGAAGGGTGCAAGGCTGTGTATGATATGTTATAATATAGTAAAACAACATACAACTGATAGTAGTCCTAGCTAAATTGCTTAGACTGAACTGTACCCTTGCAGCAAAGGTCACGACTTGAACAATAACCATCTGAAACATAAGCCACATCTATGTAAGAACATAAACCAAAAAATGTATTTCCTGAAGTTAGCCATAAATTGTTCTTTCCAATCCTCCCACATTTGCTTATATCTGAATTCACATATGGCACACAATTAGTCCAGCACTGCAAACAGAGAAACATGATCAGTAGCAGCTATATAGCACTTTTGGCCTTAAGAATTCAGAAGACACTGGTCATGTTGAGTTTAGGTCATTTAAGACTAGCAGATTCATACACCCTACTATGTTCCGCAAGTTTACAATTATTTTATTCAGAATCTGAATGAATTACGAATTCAGATACTTAGAAAATAGGAGATTGTGAGATCTATTTGCTTAATTTTCATCATTGCCATTTAATGAGGAAATGACTCAAATCCTGTTCACATTTCAAGTGCAGGGAAAACTCTCACTGATATATTATAAACCCAAATCCTGGCCTCATTAAAAAAACTCTTCATCTAAAAGTTGTACAGCTAGGAAGTTGTCTGCTGTCATATTGCTCCTTCTGGGATATGTGGAAGAAGTTTGCATGCATCTATTTTGCACAAATGTGCTTTGATCCGTCCAGAGGAGGGATGCACTATATTCTGATAATACCCTTTTCAGTGAAGCACAAACATAACCTCTCCAGAAATGTGGGATGCCTGAAGAGATGCGAATGAGAAGATAATTCCACACCCAAGACAGACTGACTATTCTTGTCAATGCCTTAAGGGCTGTTCAAACCTTTCTCCTCTCTTTTCCACTACACTGTGTATTTAATATACACATAAAAAGTGTACATTGCTCTCCTTTTCATCCCTTCAAAATTTTCTTAGGTCATAAAGACTAAAAGATTACCTGACAAGTCACATATCTACTTTCACTAACCTTTATGTGTAGCTTGGGTGCTCTGTGATGACCTCCCTCCACATTTAGTACTCCCCCAAATATAATTTTGAAGCTTCTTAATTTCTTCTGTTTTTGATATAAAAGAACAAATGAAAACTGACTTAATGACCCTCCAGTGTAACAGATTTCTCAGTAAAGAAGATCTAGCACCAAAACTTGATAAATATTTTTAAAGAGAATATGAGATATTACAAAGTAGATGATTTATATAAAATGTAAAGGAAATGCACAGATAGATAGATGTGTGTTTTAACCTCAATTAACCTTTTAAATCTGGTCATGTCATTTAAAGCATCCTAGGAGTTTAGCATGGTAATTTAAAATTGATTGAAGCTGTATTTTTAGAAATTGATAGCAGTACCATTGCAATAAGAATTTTTTTAAATTTCAATACAGTTTAAAATTCAGAGTTCAATAATAAAGATTTTAGTTCTGCCTGTATTAGCCTTCTTATTTTATATTGAGACTTATTCTTCAATAACAACAGAAAAATACTGTCTTTTTTTAGTAGATAAGACAGTGAATGAACAGTGGTATGGAAAGTATACGAGATGGGCCTTGAAATATCATAGAATTGTTTTCAGTGTCTCCCCCAGCTCATAATGCAGACAAACGAGACAGCTTTCACATGTACTGTGGAGAAAAGCTTTATGAAGCAAATCACTAGTATTTTACGAAGTATTTTATGAAGGAGTTGAATGTGAAAGAGCTACATTCATAAATATACATTTTTTCACAGATGCATGAAGATTCAAGAACCGCATATTATGGCCATGTGTATTCAGCGTGGAGAACTATTTAATGATGTAAATTTAGATCTTACTAACTCATTGGGGAAGGTAACACTATGAGATTAATAACAACATTGTTCTGAGCATCTTTTTCAGTAATTCAGAATAAACTCATCCATTACTGTATTAACTTATTTTTACAATGGAAATTGCTCAAAAAAACATCAACAAAAATTATAATATTTCTGAAACAATGTTAAAATTCATAATGCTGACCTGAGTATAGAGGTACCTCAGCAATTGCTAATAAAAGTGAACAATTAAAAAAAAAAAAAAAAAAGAAAAAATATAGAGAATTTTAAAGACTATATTAACATAAGAAATAGTCTTCGTCTGTCATGTTCTTAACATGCTAACAATTTCCACAATTTGGACTTTTGGGGAATGAATGTCTCAGAACCACAAGGATATGTGAAGCAAAACCAATGTTTTGTCATAGAAATGAGGTAAATCAAATAGTACCTCAGCAAAATGTTCATAAGATTGATTTTGTCTAAATAAAGCCATCAAGAAGAAAGGTATCTTCAAGCTTATTGTGGAATCTTGATTGTGTTATATTCACCTGAATTTTAGGAAGCAGTATGTATGTTTCTGCATGTCGTCTTTCTGCTCCAGCCTTCCCCTATGAGGCTTGACATTGCAGCACCGACCCAGAATGAACACAGATGCAGGACAGGATAAATATATTTAACCAAGTTCAGCGCTATCTACAGCCACTTGATATTTTTCACTGAGAATATAGGAACTGTTAAGCAAACAAGATGGATCAGCATTATTGAATATAGCAACCTTTAGGCAAACATGATGGATCAGCATAATTTTTCTTACTGACCCTACATTCAGTGTGATTCTCTTGAAGGACATAGGCTTGAGGGCCCTACATCTTTTGCAGTGTCATGAGATAGTGAGCAAAGCTGTTTAAAATATCCAGTTTGTAGATGGCCCTGCAAGTGTATTGTGGAAATACACTTGATGTTTCCATCACTCTAGTGGTGACAGGAACGTCCACCACAGTGAAACAGTAAAGATGTATTTGTGAGTATCTCTTACAGTTATTCCCATAGTCTTTTGGAAGATTTGAGTAATCCCAACAAGGTAATCTTTGTACTGTGTGAAGCATACAGGTGACACAGTGTGTTTAATGAACAGATAATTACAGCTAGTCTAACAAAATGGTTTCTCATCAACGTCTAGAAATACTTTACCAATGCAAATTTTATCACGGTTCATACAGAACCAGGATTTCTCCTCCCAAGACAACATACTAGAGAACAGCAGGCAGACTACACAGAAGCAATAGAGAATTTATCTAAATGCATCTAGAAAGGGACTAGATTCACCATTGCATTGGGCTTTAGTAGTGGCAGGGCCAGACAAAAAGGTGGTGCTGCAGAAGAGTCATATCAGAGCTGCATTAGAGTTAAATCAAGAATAACATTAGTTTCAATTACTGCTCATTTATAATAAGGTAACTAAATTTAAGAGTCTCTGCTCCTAAAGATATTTATTATCATATGATAACTTCCACAAAAATGAAATATATCTTAATTTCAGATGATCAACCTGTGTTTGGGTTTTTTTTTTGTTTTATTTTTAAGTAATGCAAGTAAAATGAGGCTTCTTTATCAGTGGGGACATAGTTCCTTGTGCTTGTGGATGAAATGGAGTAAAGGATCCAGGGCTGTCAAGCAATGACAGTTTGAATGAAAAGTTTCAAAAAAAACAGTGTGGAAAAATGTCTCAGGGACACAAAAAGTAAGATGTTTGAGAAATAACTTCAAATTAATGCAAAATAAAAGCTTCTTCTGCCAAATGAGTGACACTTGTCCAGTCTACTAGATCTTTCAATTAACTGGGAACATGAAGGAAGCTCCCTTTGAGGGATTCAAGCCTGCAGGCATTGTGGCTACTTCCTTTTGCAGAGAGTATAAAATGAACGATGCATTTGTTAAGCTCATCAAGCAACTTGGATAAGCTGAAAATATATATGACTAGTCATGGAATAAATTATTCATAATGAGGGAAGAGTGTCTTTCAAACTTGGGGGAGAGAAGGGTTAAAAAGAGCTGTCAAAATTAATGTTTTTAATACACTGGAAGGTAAAAGAGGATTCAGACTTTGTCATATCCAGACCCTCCAAAATCCCTTTCTTTCAAAATTTGCAGGTCTATAATATCTTTAAAAGATTTTTGTAAACATTTTTAATAGGATTCAGAAGCCTAGGAAATTTATTCATTACAAAATAAATCAAACAGTTCTGCAGATGATTTGACTCCCTCCTAAGAGTCCAGTGCTGTTCCCACCACCACCGACTTGGACAACAATGACAGAATAAACCACACTTCTAGCAGCATTAGTTTTTAATCTGTTGCAATTTGAGAGGATTATGCTGGATAAACACATACAAACAAAAAGCACAGCTCCCTCACTAGGACATTTCTTTCTCTTCTGTTATCCTATGCACCTGACAGAGCTTGCTGGCCAAAAAATTGTGGGTTTAAAAAACCCCCAAACAACAACGACAAGCAACAAACAAAATAAACAAACAGCAGCTTCACTTGCCAGTTTTGGCAACCCATTTGTGCCCTTGAAAAAAATCCCCAGTGTCTGGAGTTCACATTTTCAGCACTTTCTGAAAAATGGACTTCCTTTAAACCATCGATCTGAGCACCTAAACTGCTAATCCGATCAAAATTATTACACTTGACAAATTCAATTCTCAGTGAGTGAAGGATTGAAAAGTAAGCCCTTTCTCAGATGAGATGTTTCTCCCAGTAGCAGAAGCACGAGTAATCCTTACTGCATTGCTGTTCTTTAGATGAACAGATGACAATATCAATGTAAGCAAGTGTCTGGGGTTAAACCATGACAGCAAGGACTGCAAGACCAGATGCAGTCAAGAACAGAGGGCTCATGTTAACAACAGACACAATCAACAAAGTCAATCAAGGACAGAGGGTACATGATAAAAAGATTACAAGGTTTGTTTTGCTCTTTGCTTATCTCTTTTTCTTTATTTAACTTCAGTTCCCATACACACCAACTATTAAATGTTAACTGAAATATATTTATTAAAGCAAATGTTGCTCTGGGTCCTCCAGTCATAGGAAAAAAAAAAAAAAAGAAAAAGAAAAAATTGGAAATCAAGGCTGATGTTTTAATGTAAAATAGTCTTTTAAGCTATACTCTAGAGACCAATATTCCCCTTAAAAGCATAGGAATTGGACTATAAACAATTTCAGTGGGGCACTTCAGTGAACAGAAAATATCTTTGTAGTGTGCGATGAATCCGTTCATTAATAGTCTCTTAGCTGAGCTAAAAGGATGCAGGCAACTGCTAGACTTGTAAGAAAAAAAAATAGTTTCACTCTCATATTAACATTAAAGGCTTTGTGAATGCACACACTTTATATTTGTGTGCTTTAAAGATCCAAAACTGGAATTTATTTTTCTCTCATCCTTGAAGCATGTTAAATCATTACAGGGCACTCAAAGTCTAGATGTTGGAAACTTGATCAGAGTTCTAATCCCTCTTTGTTTCCAAAGTGAAGAAAAGATCTTGAAGAGCAACACACTTCTAATGAAAAGTTAAATAAGATGTTCTGAGTAGCAAGCCAAAAATGAAAGGACCCTTGTCCAGGAGGCCATGCTAACTGTATAAGTAGCCTTTTCACTCCACTTTTCAGTGCTCATAGAAGTTACATACAAATAAATTGCACCAGTATATCATCAAATAAAAATCAATGCAACAGCTAATGCTCCCGAGAATGGCTATAATTCTCTCTACAACTCCTGTTGCTTGTAGAAAGTGAGACAACAATTGTCTTACAAGGAAAATAAAAAATCTGAATATCAGTAGGTTGTTTTGGTTTTGCATAAGGCCTGCATCTACATGTGGATCTGGTGCAGCGTAGACAGGTGAATTGGTGGGATTAACTCAAGGGTTTTCTTTCCATTACTATGGTATTACTGCTGGCTTACTAAATGTCGCCTCTACTCTGTAGTAGTTGGAGAATGAACACACATACATATCACACAACCCTGTACTGGCTCACTCATTAACATCACTTCCAATTTGCCTATTTCTACACCTGAACAGCAGAGGCCATCAAAGAGCAATTAAACATCTCAATCTGGTTTGAAGCCTAAACTCCTAGAAGTAGTGTCTAGTAGGAAGTTTAGTAAAATAAAGAAGAAATAATGTGAGTTATTCATACTTCGGGGAATTTAGGCAAACATTTGAAATTTTCACCTGTGTTTATTAACTGGACACGGTCACTTCCAAATGAACAAGTGAGGAAGATCTCACTTCCCAAACTCAGAAGTTTCCAAAAATAAAATGTGCATAAACTGCATGAGAGTAGATGAAGTCTCTATAGTAAGGAAAACCTGTCAAGTCTTCTAGTTTTGGGGGATTTAAGGAGTTCTATGTCTTTAGGCATTATAGCGTTTTTATGTGGTATTTGTAGCTTTTGTATTACATTATCATTTATCAATCAAGAAACTGCTTTACTGTCTTAACGATATCCTAAAAAGAGATAAATAAATCCCATCACTTATGTGAAGGGATGGTTGACATAATTCCCTGCCTAAAGGTTGTCTCTCTGCTTTTCCTCAGGACCGTTGCTACGTATCTCTGCTAAAGACAACTTACCCTGAGCAGTTTCTTGAGAATTTTACAGTTTAGTTTCTATCAGAAAATGTTGTACCTTTAAAAAAATCCTGTAGCTCCATAGTAAAGCAGCTCATGCAGGATAAAGTAACCCTTATCTTGAAGATAGAAGTCACACCAGCGACTATATATTTCTTCTGTGGGGATTGCTCTTTCATGGGAATTCCTGGGTAACTTGGTAAGCTGGGCTTTCAGTGGCTCCATACACCACATAGATTGCAACAGCTGAAGTCTTAACACCCTGGGCTTGTAAGGTGATGCTACCTGTTGTATGGGTTAGAGTAACAAAGAATGGTTTCTTGTTTGACAAAAATTCCTAGTCCTTCACTATGACTCACTTTTTTATTTGCTTTTATTTCCCTCCTTCAAGCACACTCAATATACTCCACATTTTTATCTAAGTGGAAAAGAAAAATTTGGAGGCTGACTTTATTAAAATAGGAACTACATAACCCTTGCCCCAGTGCTTAAAGGTCTGAAAATGAGGAATGTAATAAGAATTTACATAATATGTCACCAAGATAAAGGCAAGAACACAGAGATTTGGAAGAAGATTAAATAAATGTTCACAAATAACCCACATACGCCCATATCCCACAAAGAAACTATGGAAATAGCAAAGGACAAAGATGAATGAACAGAACTTGATTACACAGGAAACCTCTTGTGGCCTCATTAAAATAATCTTTTTTCACTGATGCCATACCTCAAAAAAATAAAGTCCCCTCCAATTTCCTCGTTCACTTACATATTATGTATGTATTTAGAAAATAATAGGCAAAATCAGATTTGGCTAAGATTAAAGAAAAAAGATCTGACTAGCAGTTTTATCTAGTTCAGCAACCAGGGCAGGAAATTCATACCCACCCGGCATTTGAGAAAATGTTTATCAGTTTCAGAAAATTTCTTCAGGATTATGTGAGTTCACAATTCTGTCTTTCCAAATTTTTGCTGAGAATTAGACCCCAATTGCCATGAAAGTGCTAACCCTGCACCATTCAGGAAAAAACAGAACGTTACAGAGTCTTGTTGCAGCAACAGAAATGTTCATTTGGAACTGCTTCTTGCTGGAAGCAGTTTAGCTTAAAAAGGAATGATTTCAAGCATCTTTTCTTGTAAAAGCCTTCCGTTTCATAATCATACAATTTAAACTTGAACAAGGGTCCAAAAGTTTTTAGGGGTTTATGCAAATTGAACAAAATAATTTAGTGCTTGTCCATTATTAAATCACATCCTTAACAACAATTTTACATACCAGATTTAAATCAAATAAACAAGATAATACTACATTTTACAGGAAGCACTTAAAGGCCACTCAAATCCCAAGAAATGAAGCATCAACACGATTACCAAGTCTTTTGGTGTCCCGTAGAACAAACATATCAGCTTCAGCAATATGAAAGCATTTGGTAGTGAGAAAATAAAAGTTCAATGTCAAAGTGCTCTGTCACCCTGGAAGGTAAGAGTGGAAATTGTTGAACGAAAACAGAATAGATATTCCTGAATTCAGGTTTTCAATGAATTTAAGAAAAAAAAAAAAACCAAACCAAACCCAAACCCAACTAAAACCAAACCCAACCAAACCAAACAAAAAAACAACAGAAAAAAAGTCATTTGATGTGACGGGTGCTTTTGCAGATCTGAAAAGATCTCTGCAGATTAAAGTATTTGGAGAAAACACAGATAAAAAGTGTGGAACTTTCACTTATACACAGTAAAGAAAACTCAATGTCTTTGCCCTCAATACAGAGGCAATGCATGAACTGGCAAGACGGTTATTGAAAAATTCAGTCCTCTAAAATAGTAGTGCAATTAAGCACTTTTAAACAAGAAGATACAGACTTCTATTATGTTTCAATAATGCACGCCCATTAAAAATATCCTCAGATTCCTAGGCTGAGTCTGAAAAAGGTTGGAAAATCATAGGTTAATGCAGTAAAGTGTGATAATACCCTCTACAGAACCAAATATGAATTTGTATAACTGTGTATGACATAAGCAATGAGCCAAATGGATTTAACGCAAGGGAGCCTGATTGGGTTTTAAAAGCATTATAATAACACACATTCTTTCCAATTACTATTTTCTCAATATTGGCCAAAAAAAGGGGATGGTTCTAACACTAAAGATATCTCAGCTATAAGACAGATTCTGGCCACAAGGCAAAATAATTAATATGCAATAATCCTCCAATATGAAACATTCCTAGGGATATGAGGACATTTGTAAGCAATACCAATACACATATTTAGAAATCTAAAGGTTACAGAATAAACATTAAACACAACCGTGTTGATATTGTCACATTTCTGGAGGGTATGCTCCTAGGAATAATCGCCAGAGCAAAAAATGACACAGGAGATGACTAAATCATGAGAATTTATTATAATAGCTAAGATTCCTGACAACAGCTGGAAAGTTAATGAGATTTGTCCACAGTCATCAGCTGACCAAAAATTATTGTAAGATGGGCACAAGTAATCCAACGTAAGTATTTATAGGTGTTCATAAATGGATGATGACACAGACTACTATGTTAAACAGTATAATGTCATTGATTTTTAGCCAGACATACTTTAACTTGCTGTCCTGCATCGTAAATGAGCTTCAACCAGAATTGTTTTAGCCTGTTCCCGTAGCTAAGTCTAATTATCATTCTTCCATACTTTCATAAGAACAGGTAAGAAGGAAACACTGCAAAACAAGATGGCTAAAAATGACAGTATCTGTTGATAGAAAATTTTCTGTTCTGCTCTCTCAATGACTATGTTTAGGCAGGAATTTTATGCTTTCTTGCATGTGTTTCATTAAAATCATGAGCAGACTGTTCTCTTAACTTCACTGTTTGTCCAGATTTTTGTGTGTAATTAATATATTGCTCCAGGATTGAGTTTGAAGGGTAGCTGTTCTTTTAAAGCAGTCACATCTATTAATGTCCTGGCGATAATTTTCTGTTTGGAGAGATGCTGGCTTAAACTGCCTACAAGCTACAGCTTAGCAGTACTTGAGAGATTAGAAATAAAAGTTTTACTAGTTCTTTTTTTGTTTTGTTTTGCTTTGCTTTCCAAGTGCACTGTACACAAAAGCAAGCTGCTACTAATAGTGGCTGAGAAGCAGAACTGTGACAAAAGCAAGCAAACAGAGACTTACTTTTCCTTTTCTCAGTCCGCAGGTCTGCAGCTCAGGAGTGCTCTCTGCTCACTGAAGTCCAAATGTGTTATGTGAGAATAAGCCCAGTGGCCTGCAACCGCTCACCCCTCAATTTTTTGGTGCCAGTTTGTTAATTTTTATCTTCCCACAGCAACTGGCAGTGGGAAAAATGTTTGTAAGATCTGGCAGGAGAATGCATTCACATTTACCATGTTTTGACTTGGCATTCTGGGGGACGTAAGGTATATTTCCTTCAGGAAACAATAGAGTGATTCTGATCTTATTGCAAACTGTGATGTTGAGACCAATATAAATCCTAAAATGCTTTGTCCCACAAGATATAATGAAGACCAACTGTAATGAAAACCTGAATCCTTCAGTTCTGATCCCCTTTTCTTGCCTTTTCAAGCTTCAAACTTACCATCTATTCCTTCTGTCATATCTGCTCCTTAAATTCCAAGTTAATAATAGCTCTCTTTTCTGGCAAAATCCAGGTCATGGGGGTTTGAATCAGCTATACACTCTCTTACAATGTAATTTCTGTTATGAACTGGGAGACAAATACATAGTGCATAGCAGGAATTTGAAACAATACACGGAAAACAGGTAAAAGTATGGATGAGCAGTGGTGCATAATATAAAGATGCTGCCCAATCCATTTGAGAACTGCTAGCAGAATTTCTTCTGTTCTTCTATCTCCAGATCACTTTACCATGGTATGAATTTCCCCCATATTTTACATATTTATTTTTTATAGTCATACTGTTACCCTTTTCTTTCTAGCTCCATGGACCACATGAGTTTCATTAGAGATAAGTAGGAGAAAACTGTCAAACCAAACCCATGGCTTAGTATTCTGCTAGTAACAGCACAGGAGAAAAATCACCGACTGGCGTATCAAATCAACCAGTGGTTTTAACCCATTTCCACTTTCCCAGACTTTCTAGTGCTTTGCTTTGTTAGGAAACAAGGAGCAGACCTTGTGAACACCAGCCTGGGAAAAGTAATTTGAGAGACTTACCCTTAAATATAACTTTCTCCTTTATTTGTTCATTTTCTGCACATTTTATTATCTGTATTTGGCAATATATAATTGTGCCTGTATTTAGATTACCATCATCTTTTACACCAGCCTTATTACTCAGTTGACTTATGTGAAATCTATCATAGTTACCTGTTAATTACAGCTTTACCTAATCAATCCTTCTCAAAAACCTGATTTTGAAACAATAGTAGTATACAGTTTCCACCTGCTATCGCATTTTCTCTTCCCATGTTAAATACAATGTGGCTATTAGGAGGTAGCTATTCTATATCAGCATATCCATTCATTATACACTTAAGTCAAGGTAAAATCCTCAGGGCCTGTTTTCCCTGCTTGCACTTTTTACAAAACTAAAAATCTCTTAATATGTGTAATGGTAGCTAAAATTAATTGCCAACTTGAAGGAAGGGAGATGTACCTTGTTGCACTGATAAAACATCACGCTACCGGCCTCCATTTTCTTGTCTGATTTCAACAGTACAGCCACATTAAGATCATTTTATTACAGACTCCTAAAGAGGTGCATCCATACTGAGGCACCCGGAAGCGACTCAAACACTTATTCTGAAAACTCTTACACACTTATCACAGTTATAACCTTTACCACAAAACTACCCTTAATTTCTCTAAGTGCAAATGACATTATTTGCTGATTACAAATAAAAACAGTGAAGCTTGAGAAAATAATAAGGTTTAAGCTAAAGTAAGTTTCCAAATATGAATGGCTGTTTTCTTAATCCACCCATGCTGCCATCTATTCCTATTTTATCTCCTCTGTTAACAGGAAGACTAAAAAAAATAAAGTTTAATTATCTTAAATGTGCTATTTCTTTACAAGCTGCCATTGTCTTCAGTGATGTACCACTATAGCATACAGGTTATGTAATAAAATTGATAGTATGTATTTAAAATGTTTTTTTTAGAAAAATACATTTTACTGTGAAAAGACTACCTGTTACATATTGGCCTACTCAAGAGAGTTTCAACATATTTAGTGGCAGTGGGAGTTATGTTAAATGTCTTGTCATATTTCGTATCCCCACATGATTTTGATATGAGAAAAGCACTACAAACCTGATTGATGAAAACATTCAGGTTCCATTCCTCAGTGTAATTGGAACCAAAACTCACTGTAAACCAGCAAGTCAGGTTAACTGTCACTGATCACAGCCTTTGGCTGTCTTCCCTGGGATATCATTCCTGGCTGAGCTTTGAAATTAGCCTGATTTTTCCTAGATCCTCTCATTAGGGTGTAAGTTGAGCATGTTGTGTATTTTCAGGATCTACCCCTTAACAATATACTTTTTTGTTAGGATTTTTTTTTTTTTTTTAAAAAAGGAATCTTGTTGTCCAAAGTTGGAGTAGCTTTACACTTGAATGCCAAATTTCATTACAAACATTACTTAGAGAGTCATACCTCCTTTGATTCCTTGTCTTCCTTCATGAAAGATAAGGATTAAGGTATTGGGGTTTGGTTTTTTATTATTATTCTTTGCAAGATAAGAAATTACTTAATATTAAACCAAGGTATCAAGTTTTACATTGTAATGAATACTTCGCATGCATAATACCTTAGAGTTCAGTCTAACTATACTCACGATCTAACTTCTGTATCGCTATCAGCAGAAAGAAGAAAAAGCATTTGTTACATATAAATATATCAGGCTGGATCCAACAGCCCAGGAGGAGTAAGGCTGCTGCTGCTCCATATCCCCAGGTCTACCTCTATCAATACTGAAGACATTTCCAGGAGGCATGCACACAAATACACTACATATATACATGTAGACAAGGCTGTCCACACAGATCACAGAGAGAAACTCTGAGAACCCACATGGACATAGACAACGCCAGTGGCCTCATCCTGCTCCCCTCTGTTACTAAGCAGGGTGGAAGTCCACCAAGTGAGAAAACATATATATATATATATATATATATATATATAAAAATATATATAAAGCAGCATCTCCCTTAGTGCAAAGGTGCCTGGACAGCTGCTTCCATGGGGATGGGTTTCACACCTAAATGCTGGAGGTGATGTCTCACTTGGGGAGGTGCCTGGACAAGGTGGTCCTTTATTTGGGTTCCCCTGCCATTATGCATCCCTGTGCTCTTCTGGGCTTCTGCAGATGGGCCTTTGCTGGGCTGATGGCCCCTGAGGTGTGCCTGGGAGTAGAACAGCAGGGCATTATTTGAGCTTCCTCTCCTGCTGTTGTCTGTCTGTTCCTCTGTGGATGTGCAGATAAGCTTTATCATATAATCCAACAGTACTGAAATGGAACATATCCAGGTGAAAAGCTCTTCCAAAATCCTGTTTTTTAATGTTTTTATACCCTTGTGCTAACTAAAATTATAAATATCTCTCACATGCCCATTATGTTTTATAGCTAGTATGACTGATTTCCGTCCTTTCTTTAATTGTAGCATAGCTGGATTGACTTTTACCGTGAAAGCAACACAGTGCTTTGCAGTTTTGTTCTGTATCCAAATTCCTTGATTTCATTCAGTCAGGTATTCTAATTTCCTTCTGATCATATTTTACCATGACTTCTTGGGGAGGGGCAGAAAAGTTCCCCTTCAGCAGGGTGAGCAGTTGCTGACCCCATGGACGCTGCCAGCTCGAGCAGCCAGAGCAGCTTAATCAATGCAGGGGTTATCAGAGAGCAATGACAGTGAAACTCTAGCAGGAGCTTAACGGAAGATTCATGCATTACCTAACATTCCTTTGCAGCTTTAGGAAAGGCCTTTTTATATGTCCCAGATGTGATTAAGATTCAATATTGCTGGTAGATTTGGAGGTATGATAAAATAATAATGAGAATTAAGTCCTTCAAGTTCATCAAGTACTGAAAAGCCCACTGCATCACACAAACAATCTTCAATATCTGGAATTTCTAATAATGCAATATAAAAAATAAGTCCCATGTATTTTTTCAAGGTGCTGAAAGGCATTAACTAATCAGTTCTCATATCTGATCTGGAAGAGGAAACTTACATAGTTAGTTAGGTTAACTCAGACAATATCATACAAGATATATAAATGATTATGTCATGAGTAAGGTAGAGACCAGCTTCTGCAAATGTATGCCTAATCTGCTTTCTCTCTTAAGATAGAACACTGTTTCATGTATTGAATTCTAAATATTTTTGCTGATGAGTTGACTTTTTTCTAGGGAACATCAAATTTTGCCATCCACTGATACGCAGGGCAGAAGCATGGAAACATAAGAGTTTGTATATCCAATGAAATCAGAGAGTTGTGAGATATGTAAGAAAAAATAAATATATGGAATCTATCAACAAGTGACTGGCTGTCCAAGATTTCTCATTCTTTAAATTTCTTTTCTTTGAAAGTATATTTGAATTGTGAGAAGTAAATACAGTATTATTACTTGCACCTTCAGTAAATACCATCCAAAATAATTTCAACTCCCACTTTTATGCCCAGTACAGACTGGTGTTCTTTTATTTTGTGTTAAAACTTCTTTAAGACCAAAATTGTGTTCTCTCTGCCTATAGTCCTTTAATGGAAAAGAATTTCTTTACCTCCATATTAAGGAAATCCCTTGTAGAATTAGTAAAGATTTCATACTGATATAAATGTTAAGAGCCCAGAGGTAGAAATATTCCATGGGAAGGGATTATTATTTAGACAAACTCTGGCTATGTTTACATTAGCTGCATGATCTGTACATTGCAGCCCGACTTGAGCAGTTTTGTAGAACAAAGCAGCTGGTGCAGACAGACTACTGTGTCAAACAATTTTGTTTATAATAGCGTGGTGTCAAATTAGACTAGTCTTAGTAGTTGGAGTGTATTAAGTGTGCATCTACTGGTTTAATCACCTCTTAAAGGAGTACAACACACGCAGCAGCAAAGCACTGCAAGCAAGGGCACTTTGTAGGTTGTCTTAAAAAGTAAGCTCCTCATCTGAGCTAAAAAGTTAATATAAACACATCCTGTATCGTGTAAGAGCTAACTTTAAGAAAGAAGTCCCCCCAAACTGTCCGTATTAGAACGTATAAAGCAGATTATTATCTGCAAAGAGAGAGTAAATACAGGACGGTCTGTACTATCTGCTTTTATTAAGTATAAAAGTGTACCAAGGTCAACATTTCATGGATGTTTTTTTCTTCTTTTTGTTTATGTCCATCTACCATGCTCCTTACTTAGTGTCTCTGGTAGATGTATAAGACCTGAGGTGGACACCTCACCATTTTATTCCCAAAACTAAATTACTAGGAAGGATTAATGATGTGATTAAAACGATTTTACCATGGATTTCAAATTGCATGTTTAGTAATGTCTTTAAATCAAGATTAGTGTCTACAGAAAACAGAATAGAAGAAAAACATATATAAAGATGACGTTAGAAGCAATGCGATTGCTCTGCAGTGACTGTACAGATATTTTTATGTGTATGATTTAAAATATGCTGTTAAAAGGTTAAATTATGTACAACTCACATAATCTGACAAAGGCTCCAGTTTCCTAAATAGAGCAGCTCTGTCTTTTGTGAGTATAGGCAAATCTCGGGGCAATAGATGTTCCTTTACAAGCTGCCTTATTTAAATCATGAAGTATCTAAAGAAGTAGCTCCCAAAGGCCTATTTTTCAAAACTAATGTTGGAAAATGTTCTGTTTTGAGGCACAGTTGCCTCTAGCTAGATGCTTGCTCACTGGAATACCTCAGCTAGAACTGCATAGTTAAAATACAGCTTTTCAGCTGGCTGGATTATGTCTTGTAATTGCTCTACTTGTATTATTTGAATTCATGTATGCATAATGTGAAACAGTTCTAGCTCTTTTGTGATGTCCCTGCTTTCCAACACAAGCTTCAAAAAGCCAGGAGCAATTTTACTCATCACAAGCTGTCCTTCTGCTGTCAAGTGTGAAATCAACAGAAGCATCAGTAATGGTGCTGTTGGTGTTTGCAGAAAGCAAAGTCTGCCCTCAACACCACCGTCATACTTCCTACTTGTGCCATTCTGTACCTCTTTGTTAGAATCAAAGCTTTCTTTTTTATTATTGCCTGACCAATTTGGTGGCCCTCTATGATGGGGCTACGGAACTGATGGACAGGGGTAGAGCAGTAGACGTCATCTACCTGGACTTGTGCAAAGCGTTC
>JANEMJ010054756.1:384-20827 GCA_024361745.1 Cacatua alba
AAAGCCCCTCTCCAGCTTTCCTGGAGCCCCTTTAGGCACTGGAGCTGCTCTAAGGTCTCCCCTTCAGGAGCCTTCTCCAGGCCGTGTCCCTGCAGCATGGCCAGGGCCATGTCCTGCCCTCCCTGAGCATCACCCTGTGCTCCCACAGGTGCTGAGGCCATACAGCAACATCTCCAACCTGAAAGTGTGGGATTACTACACGGAGGAGACGCTTTCCGAGGGCCCCTCCTATGACTGGGAGCTGGCGCAGGGGCAGCCGGAGCCGGTGGAGGATGCGGATCGACAGGACACCGGAGCCCCCCAGACTAAGCGCAAGATCATCTGGCCCTGCTACGACAACCGGAGCCGCGTGGAGCCTGATGCCATCTCCAAACTGCTGGAGGTGAGCGCGGCCCGTGGGGAAGCACCAGTGGTGTCCCCACAGGGGGTTGTGGTGGCGTTGGTGTTGGTTGAGCCCCAGGACACGGGCAGTGGTCCCAGGGGTCTTGTCCCCTCTTGGTCTGATGCCTGAACCCCCCCCAGGAGCTGCACAACCTGGAGATGGAGCTGGGGCAGATTCCGGAGCGCTGGAAGGACACATGGGACAAGGTGAAAGCTTCCCAGCGCACCGAGGCGCGGCAGGAGGGCAGCCGGGTAGGTCCATGGGGGGGCTGTGCCCAGGATGCCCCGTGCAGCGGGTGCCGGTGCTGGTGCTCGGGCACCCTCCTCCTCACGCCATGGTCTCTGCTCCCGCAGACCCCCAGCTCCCTGCTGATGTCCTCGGGCCTGTCCCACCACCGCCGCTCGCTCGGGGTGTACCTGCAGGAGAGCGGCGTGGGCTCCACGCTCAACCTCAGCCTGGACAGCGACACCAGCAGCACGTCCACCCCGTCCAGCGGGAAGCCGGGGGGGCGCAGGAGCACCAGCACCCTCTACAGCCAGTTCCACACGTCTGAGAGCGAGAACAGGCAGGAGCAGGGCCTGGGGTGCAGGGGGGGGGATGGACTGTGGGTGCTCTGTGTGAGCACGGTCACTTCCTGTCCCCACTGATGCCACAGACTGAGCTGTCCTTCATCCCTCTTCTCCCTGCTGCCCTAACGCGCTGTCGCGTCCCTGCAGGTCCTACGAGGGATCTCTGTACAAGAAAGGAGCCTTCATGAAACCCTGGAAGCCTCGTTGGTTCGTGCTGGATAAAACCAAACATCAGGTACAGAGGGGTGGGGAGGCCCGGGGTCTGTCCATGCTTCCATCCCTCCATCCTTCTATCCCTCCATCCCTCTGTCCTTCCATTGTTCCATGGTTCCATTGTTCCATCCATCCCTCCATCCCTCTCTCCATCCATCCACCCATCCCTTCCTCCCTCCATTCTTCCCTCCCTCCATCCCTCCCTCCATCCATCCATCCATCCATCCATCCACCAATCCCTCCATCCCTCCATCCCTCCATCCCTCCATCCATCCATCCCTGTCTCCTTCCTCTGTCCCTCCTTCCATCCCTCCCATGAGCTCTGACCACGCGGGACGTCTCCCTGCAGCTGCAGTACTACGACAGCCGGATGGACACGGAGTGCAAAGGAGTCATTGACCTGGCCGAGGTGGAGTCCATCACCCCGGGGACCCCCACCATGGGGGCACCCAAGACAGTGGATGAGAAAGCCTTCTTCGATGTGAGTGTGGTGCCGGGCTGTGCTGGGCTGCAGTGTGCGGTGCCCCCAGGGCTGGATCTGCGGTGCCCCTGGGTTGGGGTCTGCAGTGTCCCTGGGTTGGGGTCTGCTGTGCCCCGTCCCCCCCTCACCTCCTGCCTCCTCCTTTGCAGCTGAAGACGACGAAGCGCGTTTACAACTTCTGTGCCCAGGATGTGCCAGGGGCGCAGCAATGGATCGACCGCATCCAGAGCTGTTTGTCGGACGCGTGAGCACTGGAGCCCCTGTCTGGGCGCAGGGTGCGGGCCCGCGGAGCAACGGCAGCGCCCGAGCCGGGGCTGGGATCAGCTGCGGGTGAGGCCCTGGCCTCGGGCGGCTGCAGGGCTGGAGCCGCAGCTCCGTGCTGGGAGGCACTGGTGGAGGATCCTGTCGCGTTGAAGCAGGCCCGGGATGAGCCGGGATGAGCCGGGATGAGCAGGAGCTGGTCCTGCCCTGTCCCCCCCCCCCCAGGCCTGTCTGAGCCCTGTAATTATTGTGTCCCCTCTGCACCCCACCGCAGCCTCCACCCCTGCACTGCTGGAGGAGGCAGGAGCTGCCCTCCTCACCCTCCCCATGGCTTGCATGTCCACCGAGCGCCCAGGGGGACCAGCCCTGCTCCCCATGTCTCATAGTGCAGCACCCACCCTGCTCCCACCTTGCTGGACCCAGGGACCTGCCGCTCAGGTGCTGGTGTTGGTGACACACTGAGCACAGGGACTGCTGCCCAGCCGGTGTGACACCCCTGGGCACTGGGGGCAGAGGGTCCCAGGCTTGCACAGGAACTGCTGCCCGTGGCTGGTGGTGGTTGGAGCTCTGGGCACTGGGCTCGGGGATGTGGCCGTGGCTGTGACAAAGGGGCTGCGTGTCCCTGCTGGGCACAGTCTGTAGCTCCACGGCCGGGTTTGCTTCATGGGGGGGCACATTCCCCACGGGAGGTGCCACCCCTGTCACATTGCGTGGAGGAGGGAACCAGCCCTGGCCCTGGGGTCCCTGTGGCCGGCAGCGACACCGGGGCTGCGACACGGGCTGGGGCGGTCACTTTGGTCCCTGTGGCGCCGGCTGGTGCCACCTGGGCTCTTTGCACAGGTCAGCCCCCCCCCCCCCCGGGCAGGTATACCTTTGCTTTGACTAACCCAGGTTAGACCATCACGGTATTAAGATTCTCAAAAATAACTGAAAACATCCAGATGTGTCCAAGAAGATACTCTTTTGTTGATGAAGCTGTGACCAATCTTACACAGCATATAAAAAAGCTTCCAAAAGTTTCTTGCTTTAATAATACTTTTGACATCCTCAACATGGTAATAATTTTCATCATGTGAAAGGAGGAAAAAGGTCTTGAGATACAGAAAACTGTTGTTTGGCTTAAAATCCCACATACTTTTTTCCCTTTGGATAGGGGGATGATGCATGTATTAACATGTAGATCCTTAAACAAGTGGATGCTACTCAGTGTGATCTCACCCATGCACAGACCATCCTAACTTGTCATGTAACATTTTTGCTCTGCTAAATCTGCATTTGTCAGATCCCCTTCTGCGGTAAGCTCTTTGACTGCCAGCAAAACAGAGGTTGTTGCTGTTATTTAGATCAACTGAATAGCATCATTTTTGTCTATGGCCTTGGGACAGGGGATAGACACAAGAGTCTGCATACCCTGTCCCCTGGTGACTTTTACAATACTGATAGTAAATCAGAAAGTCTGAATAAAACACAGCTCACTCTCACTTTGTAGGAGAGTACTGACCCAGTCTAAAAATTCTGCAGCGTTCATGTTGTTTTAGTTAATGGTGAAGGAATATGAAGAATCATGCACACTGACAGCTTCGAGATGGAGCTGAGAATAATCAGGAGGTTCAAACAGCTGGTGTAATTGATTACAAAAATCGCTCTGCACCCTGAACAAATGTTTCATTAGCTTCATACTGTGCTACCTGATCTCAGCTAACAGATCTGTACTGTTCTACATACTGCCTAGACCCAAATGTTTAGACTGGCCATTGCCACTGCTGACCATGCTTAATGGAAGCTGTGGGGCAGTCCCCTTCACCACCTCTGGTACATTTGAGGGTGGGAGGTAAAGCTGACCTTGTAAATCAGTTGTCGGGACTATGAAGTGCAGCAGCCTCTTGCTCTGTAAAGGGCTGCAGTAACACGGAAGTCCCTTCCAGGGTGTCCTTTTCTACCTTAATGGGTGACATATACAAAAACTGCTTTTCTGAACCAGGTGAACCAATGAATGTAAGGGACCTTGTGTTCCTCATAACCCTTTGCCAACAAGATGCTTGCAATAACGCAAGATTAATCTAGCTTACCTTATTAGCAGTCTTCGTTGCACCACTTCTTTTCTGTTTTGACAGCCTGTAAGCCAAGGCCCCAGAACTGGCAGCTACACCAATCTTTGTCATCACCATCCTGCTGCTGCTTCTCTCTGCCTGATAATTGTAGTCTTTCAGCTTTAGAATGCTCCCAACTGCTCTTACTGATCCACTTGCTCTTTCTGCAGAGGCTATTCTAAGAGCACAGGACTGGTCTAATGTGAGGTGTCCCTGCCCATGACAGGGGTTAGAACTAGATGATCTTAAGGTCCTTTCCAACTCTAACCATTCTATGACTGCTGTCTGTGTCCCAAAGCATGGGTCTTGCTTGTTTTGCAGTAATTGTTCTCTAACATGACAGCCTTCTGCCTCTTCTTGGCAGCATTGCCCTAACAGTAAGGAAACACATAGAGCACCAGCCTGGACCCCTCACTGGTCTTCCACATCCTGAAAGATGCCCCCCCAGAACTGTGGGCAGAGCCAGGTCCCTCCACATCACCTGCCCTCTCTTATACAGCACTTACCACAAGTGCAGTTTTCCTGTGGTCTTTCTGGGGAACTTCTTAGGGTCTTTTACCTACTGTCTCCATGCATATGTTCACCTGAGTTGGCATTTCGTTCTGGTTTCAGATTTTCACAGTGCTGCCTGCATCTTGTGCCACTGTGAAAAGCCTGAAGTCCCACCCAGTAATGCTGCACACTTATTGTGTTGGGCTGGACCTGGATGCTTGGGCCTCTCAGACCAGCTCACAAGTCTGGGATCTATTCTGCATATGACAGGATTGGCACCAGGGGCCTCTTGGCAGCCTCCCAGGAGGGGTCCATAGCCCATTGGCATGTTAAAAATTATTTATGCCTTGCCTTCACCTTTTGGTGCCCCTCTGTCCTCCTGAAGTCATCCACCAATGTGTTAGTATGTGCTACTCACTTGTAGAGTGGGGGATGCTAAACCAGACTTTAACTTTTAATTATTTTCTATTAACATTTAAACTGTAATTATTCCATTAGCTCCTGTTGAAAATGATTGATTCATTCTATACCTGTGCATTTATGGATGCATAATTATATGGTTGCTTTTGTGGAATATTGCAGGTGGGATCTTTCTCACTTCTCTGGTAAAAGTTGTCCTAGGGCTACAGAAGTGGGACAGTTGGAGAACTGTACTTATGTAGATATTAATCAAAAGCATGACTATGCTTTTATCCAGGGAAACACACAGAGTAATTCATTATGAGACTGAGGCTGCTGAAGGCTGAAAGTAAGTCCAAGCACTTTCCTTGTCCAGTTAAAATCAAGAGGCAAAAGGAAGTGGTTCTCCCTTTTTCTTAATTTTTAGAAAGCGCTGTGTATCTGACGGAAGGTGGTAAGGTTTGGAAAACTTCTATATTCAATCAATCAAATGACCATGACAAGAATTTAGATAGCGTGTCTTCTGTGTATACATCATTAAGAAAAAAAAAGCTATTCCCAGAAGAGCAATTTCAATTGAACCTTTTCTAGAGCAATACCTATAGATAAAACTGCCAGGTTTATCTGACTGTCCATATTCTCTAATTTTACTACTGCTTACATCATTCTGTAGTTAGAATGATATGTAAACTCGTAGTCAAAACTATTCAATTCTCTAATTAAAGACTTCACCAGTAAGAAAGGTTTGTCTGTT
The DNA here is from genome assembly GCA_024361745.1 of Cacatua alba. Lineage (NCBI taxonomy): Eukaryota > Metazoa > Chordata > Aves > Psittaciformes > Cacatuidae > Cacatua > Cacatua alba. The sequence continues at coordinate 6,026 of JANEMJ010054756.1, forward strand.
TAAAAGGACATAAACAGTTATACAGAGATGTTTAAACACTGGCTGTAACACTTAAAATGGGAACACACCTGCACAGGGAAAGATTTCTAATATCATAGAATCATAGAATAGTTAGGGTTGGAAGGTACCTTACAACCATCTAGTTCCAACCCCCCTGCAATCCATATAACCAGAATTTTAAATAGGATGTGCATGCATGTGTCTGCTTCTGTCCATATAGATTACATAAAGTATGGTTTACTAATGTTCTTTCCTGACTTTGGTATGAAAACTGGTGACAAATTAACATTATATTGAATTCTAACATAATTCCTTCCAGAAATGGTATTTTCCTTCCACGTTTTGTAACAGTACTTATCATCAGTGCATGTGCATGTTTTTGACATCATGACCAGTTTGCTCTGAAAGTAAAAATGCATAATTTAGTGACATATGGTTGATAACTGCACGAACAACATAGCAGGAATAGCCCAGGCTTGTGTACAATCTGAAAAATTATTTCCTGAAAGTTGTATACCATCAAGATGTGACAGAGACCTGTGCTATCAGAGAAGATTGCTTTATTCATAATACCAGCTACAGCTCCTGAAGTCACAAACATGCATTTACTTTGTTGTACTGTTCAATAGCAGAACTTGTAAGATCCCATAGCACGTAGGTTGACTGATGTCATCTGACAGTGCATGGTGATGAATGTGGTAAAGCTGACTCTCTTTTGGGTTTTAACCACATTATTGAGTCTGCCTAATGTCTTTCGCACTGTCAGGGAAATAAAGATGGTAAGAGTTAATATGAGAGTGACATAATTTGTAAGCAGCCATTGTAAGATGGAGCTCTATACACTTTCAAGTAACATAACAACATTTCTTCACTTCTAACCCTAGAAGTAGAGTATTTTTCTTGATATATACATTCTATGCCAAAGTCCCTAAGACAGTGATTCAAGAAGCTTTAAACTTAGCATGGACAATGATAAGCCTAATAAGAAAGTGTATTTTGATCTGTGTTTTCTTTTACTTCTGGCCATACCTGAGAAGACAAGGTATGTCAGCTAAGGTAATTGCCAAATGAAAATAAGTAATGCTCTTAATCTACTTTGCTTCTTGGAGAGTCTTTTGACAGCTATTAGTAAAAAGCACTGAAATCAACAGAAACTGAAATCAACAGAAATTATATTTGAGAAGTGTTTATCAGATACTAAGTTTCAGACTACTCTGAGCATTTATTTATAAGCCAGCAAAAAAGACGTGTCATTTTATCATGAGTACTAAAAGCAATCAAACAAAAAAAATCTATAATACAAATAAAACCATATAAATCTATATAAAAAGAACAAAAATCTGTACATACTGTGCACACAAGAAAAAGATGATTCTGCTAGAATTATGCCATTTGTCTATGCATTTTGCATTAAATTTACCTGGTGTCACCTGCCAGGTCCTCAGTAAGTCTGTAGATAAAAGGTAGTAAACCTTTTTGTATGTTTTAGGTTGTTTACAATCAAAGTAATCGGACAAAAGATTTAAATGACATTTAAATAAAAGTATTCACGTTCATTGATATTTGCAGTGCTATTACAATGCAATACAAAATAATTTAAAACCATGTTTGTGTCTGTGTGAAAGGTGTAAATGTTGTACTTAGCTGCTTATAATTTAGTGTCTGTTAATATAAGCTATTAACTATGAAAAGTGAGTGTCTGGAAAGCAGAGAGGATGGATGTCATACAGGCATCCTTATAGGTAAGCTTTATAGGTTTTGACTAAAAGGATAAAATTACTGAAGGACAGGGATATTGATTCTTCATTAGGTACATGCACAGCTTAAAGTATTTTCCAGATGAAATAGGCAGCGAATGAGCAATAAAGCTAGTCAAGGAGCAGCAGTTTGTTCAATTCATCCACTGCAAAAAAGACAAGTGCAAAGAACCTGGCCTTTAAGGACATCAGAAGGATGTTTTTTGGCCTTTTGATTCAATCCAGCTGAAGAACTGAGTTAGGGTACCATTACTGCTACTACTATTACTACTACTGTTACTATCATTAATAATGAGGAAGTTTTATTGCTTTAATTTGTAATCAAAGTAACAATGAAACTCTGGAGCCTTTAACAACATTAGTTTTATCTTCTGATGTTGTTATATTTCTAAAAGCCTTAGCTATTAAATATGAAAAAAATTTAGAAGCTAGGCTGCATATACATCGTGAAAATTTACAAAGAATTAAGTGGCAAATTACAACTATCTTAGAGTAACAGCCTCTCTCAGCAGAATTCTGTGACTGCCAGTAGAGTCAGCTGTAGGTAGAATGCCATTACATGAATGTAAGCATTTAGTGTTAGAATTCAGACTGGAGGGGTGTATGTTATGGCCTTCAACTCTAGCTCCAGAAGCATGATAGTCTTCTGTTAAAACCTGTGTTATATCCATCAGGTCTAAGGGGATGTCTAGAATGACACTTAAACAGCTCTAAGTGCAGATATTTAGGGAAGTGAGGAATGATTTAGGTGTGTATTTCAAAGTGAACTAAATAATTCGACTGCCTCAACTGTACTTAATTCATTAGATGTTCATCGACTATATTGGGAGCTTAAATACCTAACAACCTTATAGACACTTAAACATAATGCTTTTACTATCAGATGTATTGCACTCTTAGACTTGTATATTTCCTTCTGTTTTACGCATTTTATTTCATAGTAGTCACAATCTTCTCCCTTCAGAGTAAAAAAGGATGTAATTTACCAATCAGATGTAGACATCTACACGGCAAACATCCTTACTTGAGCTAATCACCACACACTCCCCTTCACAGTCCCTTAGAAGAACTGCTGTTGAAAGATTGTTATTCATCCTCATATAGGTACCTCAAGATAATTCAATTATCTCCTTATAGGTGTCTAATGACATTAAATGCACTCTTACAATATCCCACCCGAGTTTTAGTTGCCAGTTTAGAAAGTCAATTTGTCCTGTTTTTTCACCTGCAAGCACTGTGTGGATGTCAAAAATATCCCAGGGGATCTCAAATCATACTTGACATCAATGCTGAAATAACAGAATCAAGTTGCTAACAGAAGTCATGTTTGTTGTGGAAACGTATGCTGCTTTCTATTGACTCTGATGGGCACATAGGATGATTTTCGACTTGTCAGTATCTACATGGCAGGCATTAGAATTTGTCACTAAAGTTAATAAGGTCCATAAGGATGCCTTTTCAAGTTCTGGTGATCTCTATAGCAGAAAGCTCCCTTAGTTTCAAATAACGGACTGTCCAAGCAAGACTCCGACTTAGGAATGTTTTCCAAGCTCTAACTTAGCAAGTTACACTTGTTCTTCCTTCAGTATTACCTGTAGGACTTCTGCCATTTTGGTTTGTGTCATAATGAATGTGGCTGCATCAGAAGCAGATGTGCCATTTTGATGAGAAAATCACTCCTACGACAGAAGAGTTCCTCTCAGTTTGGATTCTTAGCACTTAGTGTTCATATAAACTTTACGTCCTGAGGTTTAGCAGTAGCTCTGCATTCTTGTATGTCAATGAAAGTTTGAGGGAGAATAGAGATAGAATTTCTTAAATGCAGATCTTATTTACCCATGATATAGAAAGGCAGCATTTCCAGAAAATGTAATAATTTTCCTGCTTTCTTGTGTTGTTCAATTATTATGGGGATAAAATTTCCCAGGTATTTTCTACTTAAATTTTCAGCCCACAGTTTATCTGCTGACTGCATGATACCAGCACAGACATTAAGCATTATGTATCTTGATAAAAATAGCTGAACTTACCTGAGAAATTGGGAGAAAGAGCCTGTAAGTGGATCAGAGGGGATAATGCTTTCTCTCATGACTTCTGAGCAAGAAAGCTCTTTTGCTATAAAAAGGACTCTCTGGTAAGAAACAGTTCAACTGGAAACGTGTGGAAGACTCATGTTAAACTGAGAAGACTGGAAATGAAGTAGGTAAGTTCAGAATCTTACCAACCTTAATTCAATGAAACTGGAATAATTAGAATTTCATGAGGTAGTGAAGCTTTATCACTCAGTTGATTCAGTATTGCGATTTAGAGGAAGACTTAACAGAGAAAACCAATTCTATGCTAATCATTAGCACCAGACTCTGATGAGGTTTAACAGGTACAGATATTAACAATAATGCAATAAAGATGTCTGAAGGATATAAACAGCTAAATTCAGAGATTACTGTCAAAAACACAGAAGTGGTAATTTTATGATTATTTACACATACATGCAAGAATAGATGCATATATGCACATGTATCTGTTATTCAAAACATTTACATAATAGTTTCATGTCTCTGAATTCACATTGCAAATAATTTGCCTAATATATTTCCTGTCCTGTACACAGACACTCTTTTTCAAAACACGAAATTACTACTATACAAGAAGTTCATGAAGCCCAAAATTCTAACCTGCGCTTCCAGATGACAGGCTTCAGTAGATGTGTTGGGGCCCAGAAATGGCCCTTGTTGCCTAGTGCTTCCCGATAATGTGTTAGATATGCAGGGTTTAATAACACCATTGAGACAGCAACTAAATTACTCTCTTGAATCTAAAGGAATGAGAAAATAAACCTGAAATACATAGGTTTAAAAAATCCCCACCAAAATAACAACAAAACACAATGCTTAATTTCTTTTTCTAAGTTTTCTGCTGTTCAATTTCTGTCCAGAATTGTTTGTGCTTTTTTCGCTCTACTTCAGGCTGACACTATGTTAACGGAAATAAAATAGTTGTTGCCTTGTCCTTTTTTGACGTGTCATTTTCTTAAAGAGACTCTTAATACGATGCAAGCATTTCACAGGGACTTAAACGTACATGCTTCAAAATGCCTTCCTTTGTACTGCTGAAATAGCTCTTTCTGATAAGGAAGGCAAGAAGTAGCTTTAGTATTTGTAATTCGTAGCATTCATAAATAATCACATCTGACTGTGCTATAAATGTTTTGTAGACTCTTCAATAGAAAGTGCCACTATTGAACAACTAGGAAACATGCATGGGCGAAATCCAAAAAGAAATAAGGGATTTTGACAGCAGAAGACTTGATTTTTCTATTCTCATTCAAGGTGAATACTATGAGTGACTTCACTGATTTATTGGGACTTCTGTCAGACTCCAACTCTGTAGGAAGACAAGTGGTGGAACCAGGCCCAGAATAAATTGATAACACTGCCATTTCCACAAATAATTAGCCTTCAGAGATCATTGATATAAACAACATTGCTGTCAAAAACACATCTTCTAATCTTTGGAGAACTGGTGATAGAAGTAATCTTGTAGTGAACCTTCAAACAGTGATGCATGATAGATAATATCTGCATTAAGGTCTGCATTAATCAGGAGAATAATATTTTGCTAGTTCATTTTAGCAGCTCAAGTATAACAAAGCTTCTCAGACAATTTGGGAATTTGTTAAATATATTCACCTTTCGTCCCACTAGAAACATAGACTGGTACAATAATTTAGGTTGGAAAAGACACCATGATCAAGTCCAACTGTAACCCTAACACTGCGAAGTTCACCACTAAACTATGTCTCTAAACACCGCAGTTACACATCTTCTGAATAAATCCAGGGATGGCTACTCAACCCTGAGCAGCCTGTTCCAATGCTTGACAGCACTGAAGAATTTTTTTCATATTATACCATCTAAACCTCCCCTGGCATAACTTGAGGCCATTTTCTTTTGTCCTACCACTTTTTACTTGGGAGAAGGGACTGACACCTGCCACACTAGAACCTCTTTTCACATAGTTGTAGAAAGCGATAAAGGGCCCCCCTGAGCCTCCTTTTCCCCAGGATAAGCAACCCCAGTTTCTTCAGCCACTTCTCATAAGACTTGTGCTCTAGGCCCTTCACCAGCTTTGTTGCCAGTCTTTAGAGACACTCCAGCACCTCAATGTCTGTGTTGTAGTGAGGGACCCAAAACTGAACACAGTATTTGAAATGTGGCCTCACAAGTGCTAAGTACAAAGGGACAGTCACTTCCCTAGTCCTGCTGTCCACATGATTTCTGATACAAGACAGGATGCTGTTGGCCTTCCTGGTCATCTGATCACACTGCTATTGCATTTGCAGCTGGCTGTCAACCAAAACTTCCAGGCCCTTTTCCACCAGGCAGCTTTGGTGCCACCAAAGCCACTCCTCCTCAAACCTGTAACATTGGGTGGGGTTGTTGTGACCCAAGTGTGGGACCCAGCACTTCGCCTTGTTGAACTCATGCAATCAGCTTTGGCCCACAGATCCAGCCTGTCCAGATTCTTCTACAGAGCCTTCCTATACTCAAGTAGATCAACACTCCCACCCAACTTGGTATGATCTGCAAATTAGCTAATTAGCACATGATTAGAAACAATTCTCAAGTAATACTGGGAGAAGAAAACACCCTTAATAGTGTTGACTGTAATGCTACATTACTGGCTAGACATAATTGCTTTTCTTTGAGCACATACCATCCTCTAGAGAGCAAAGGCCTAACTCCTTCCACTGACCAGTGATAATAAATTGAATTTCTTGTCATTGTGGTTTTGTCTTTAAAGAAACAGTACTGCATCTACCAGTCATAGGACTTGGTGATGATATACATGTCAAAAGATAAAAACACAAGAAAACATGTATTCTGCTAATGGTCACACCTACAGAGTTAAGCACTAACTATTCTCTTTTGCAGTCTTCCCTTTTTAGAAGACACACAGTGGCCATGCTTTTTAACTGGCACATTTTAAAAGCCTGGCATTTCCATTTGAGGTAAAGACATTTCAGATTTCAGACATAAGAACATTTTTAAGCAAAAAGGTCTTTGACTCAGAGTTTACAGAAAACAGAATATTGACATATATTGAGCACAAGTACTTCCTTGGGAATCTGAATGTCATTGTTAGCATACTAACAGTGTGCTTAACTATACCATATTCCTCCTATTTAGTGAGAAGTTATTGGCAACTATACAGGACAGCTTTCAGTAATGGAAAACTATGGGTGCTTTGGCACTCTTTCCTATTTGGTTTTTTTTACTGTTATGGTTATATGCACTTAAAAGGTCTAATATTATGCTGTGCACAACCCAGCCATCCTACCTTACTTTTATTCTGATCACCTCAGGAAAAATCCTGAGATAATAACAACAAAAAAAAACCCACAAACACCCACCAAAACCCAGCAAAACCTTCTTATTCCATCACAATTTCAATATGGTTAACTACTGAACAATGTTAGAATTATGATGAAATTTTAAATCCTTCCATACTTGTAAGGGCATTCAAACACAATAATGAATGAAGTCCAGGTTCATCCTTACGTATTTTGTCAAGTAGTTTTTACTTCTTCTTTCCAGTGTCATGAGTTACAAATGATATCCGGCTTGAGAGACTTACAGAAAGGTAGGAGAGTTCTATAACACAGATAAGATAATGTGGATCTTGAAATTTCACCTCCTTTCCCTCTCTGCCTCTGAGGTGTGCAGCCAAGAAAGGCAATCTTGTTAGAAGAAAAATTACTGAGGAGAAGAAAATGCCTGCTGACATACTTACTGAGAAATTCTCTGCCAGCCTGGGAGCTGTGAGCTCAGGAACTAGGCCTGGGAACAAGAAGTGTCCTTGAAAAGCGCAGCTGGCATCTTTGAAGTACAGCTGGGTACCTAGAAACTAGACACAACCTAATTTCAAAATCAAAGAACTGTAATGAACTTACCATTTGAAAAAGTGGAAAAATAGTCTGTAAAAATAGGTAAAATTCGTAACTTCCATTGGCTGTTTTCATGGCAAGAAGAGGAAAAAAACCACCCAAAACCCAGAAAACAAACATCATCATGATCTATTGTCTCCCCCATGTGGAAAACCTGGAAATAACAGCATCTATTGGTTGGTGAAAGTGGTGATGTTCTACACCTCCTAATGTCTTTATGATACAAAAAGGACTTAATTTTATCCAAAATATAGCCTCTATCTTGATAACTTCCTGTGCTGCATGTCGTTTTCTTCTCCTAAACAGGCTGAACTCTGTGTATGAAGTTCCTATGAGATCTTAGACCCTTGCGGGGCATATTTAGCTGACTCCAAACTTCTTGTCCTGCGTCATCTGTGAAATGAGACTGTTATTATATTGGTTCCTCTCTGGGCCTACTTCTGGGTTCAGTTCAGTTTGTTCTCCCATTTTTGGGGTGGTTGGGTCCCTTCTAGGGGATAAAGCCTCCATGTCCTTGTGTGTTACGGAATCCTGTGAACCCACCACAGCACTAATCTTCACACACTTGCGGGCTGATTAACCTTTCATGTCATAACATGCTTTAACATCATGACAGCTTCTAGTGAAGTAGATTTCCTTAATGGCTTCTGAACACACTGCTGATGATGACTGAAGTGTTACAATGGTAGAAATCTCATAATGGTGGAAAACCCCTTAGGCTTTTCACTCTCTTCCTTTCAAATCGTCCTGTGCAGGGTCAGATCAGTATATGCCTTTATTCCACCACCAGAAGCCAAAACTAAAAAAAAGAGGAATCATTTTTGCCACTGCATTCTTCATGCAGGCTTCTAATGGTATTCTGTACCTAACAGTCACTGCACATGCTTTATGCATTATTTAGTAGAGCTAAACATTTTGAATTCACAGATAGTATTCTGTACTGGAATGGGAGACTGTATTTGAACGTTGCTAATACTTATTTACACGTTTGCATCAGTGCCCCTAAGATAAAAATGTAAGACAAACAAGATAAATTGAAAAGCCAAGTGTAGAAATGGATCTTTACTCAGGTTGCACATTGCTATCACTAGACATACTAGTATTCATCATTAGTCTTAAAAAGGAAACCTGTATTACTGTTTTCTTAGAAAAGCACGTCTTGTACATCTCTGTGTCTACATATATCTGCAGCAGCCTTCCAATATCTGAAGGGGGCCTACAAGGATACTGAAGGGGGCTCTTTTCTTCATCAGGGACTGTAGTGATAGGACAAGGGGTAATGGGTTTAAACTTAAACAGGGGAAGTTCAGGTTAGGTATAAGGAAGAAGTTCTTTACTGTGAGGGCATGAGGCACTGGAACAGGTTGTCCAGATAAGTGGTAAATGCTCCATCTGTGTCAGTGTTCAAGGCCAGGTTGGACAGAGCCCTGAGTGGCATGGTCTAGTGCGAGGAGTCCCTGCCTATGGCAGGGGTGTTGGAACTAGGTGATCTTAAGGTCCTTTCCAACCCTAACTGTTCTATGATTCTATGGAAAGAGAGAGTATCAGAGAGTGTGACACTTGCAACTGTATGAATTTCATGCAACAACCTTGACTCTCTGCACCCTTCTTCATCTCTCTTCTGAAGTCCTAACTATAGATAAAATCTATACAGTCTGTATTTTGTCTGAGTGAACTGAAGCCTTCAGCATAACTAATTCTTACTGTGTGGCTTCCTCAGGAATTTCACTTTGAATTCTCTAAGTTAGTATATGTGTCAAAACATTATATGGCAGAACTTTCAAATGTCAAAGCAAACCTTAATACCATGACACATACAGAAAACAACCATCAGCAACAAAAGAACAAAATAACTCTCAAGTCTGAAAAACTACACTGGCACCTTGCATCTGGGGGAAAAAAATGTGATGTTTACTTTGATAAATTATGTAATATCTTCATTGCTGGATTTTAGAAAAAGAATCTTGAAAAGTTGGTATTTTCTGACTGAAATTAAGAATGGCAACCCTCAAATAAACAAACAAAAAAGATACCCTTTCCTAGCAAAGTAGCAGTTCAGTGACACATGCACCATTACCAGAATCAAGACTGTAGAGTGGGCTTTAAACCTCAGACCACCATTAACTCGCAGAACAAAAAGAACAAAAAATTCATAGAACAAAAAAAATATTATAAATTCATGCTTGGAGTGCCATTGTCCTGTATTTTGCTGGGCTTTTTTTTTTCTTTCTTTCTTTTAAAGAATGTAACTGCGCAGGCTGCTTCTCTAATACCAAGGGATTGTTGCTGTTGTTGATTTGTTTTGCTTTTTCTTTTTTGTGGTTAGGATGACCCTTTGTTAATAATAAACTTGATTTCATGTCACACTGTCCCTGAAGTTCTCATAAAGAAACAAGACCTCTATTTGCTGTGTAGCTGCTGAGGAAATAATGTCAAGTCAACTGTGGGCTTGGAAAGATTTCTGAAGTGTTTCTGAAGCCTAAAAGTAACTGAGACTGTGGAATGCCACTGCCCTAGGAGGTGTCAGACATAAGCTCTGCTCTAAATCTTGCTCAGTAATAGTGTTTGAACTTCATGGGAAGCTTTCTAAAATTTGGGTTAATTCCAAAAGTCTGAAATTAAACAGCAAGCAAACAAAGAAAACCAGCATTTCTCATGAGCTGATGTGCAGCTGTCCAATGAAACTGGCATTCCCAGACCAGCATAGAGCACATCAAAGATAAATGATGCAACATTATAAAGTCTAGCTGGAGAAAGAACTGTAGAGTGTCCACTTCTCCTTCATAGCACTATCAGACTTGCCTATTTCACGCCTGCCAAGTATGTTTTTAGGCTGCCCTCAAAAGCCTTCAGTTTTGGAGACTTGTAATATCTTTTGGGCAATCTATTCCAGTTTTCCTAATGTCCAATTGAAATTTCCATTGCTGCACTTAAGCCCGTTATTTCTTCTCTTATGCATCCTGAGATTAACATACCTGTGTGAAAACAACAAAATCAGAGAATTTACTATTTTGACTGTACATATTGTTTTTACATTGCTCCAATCTGCATTAATCTCGGTGTCCCATATTTATATACTACGATTTTTGTTAAATAATTGAAATTAACAAGTCATCTTTTTCTCATGTGGACTTAGTGAAAAGTAAAAGACATGCTAGCTAAGTATTTTGGAGGTTTAGAAAAGAAGTTGATAAATCTGAATATTTGGCAGCATAGTGAAACAATTATGAGTTCTAAAAATTCAGTAGTACTCTGTGTAGCCATATTATAAATCGCACTCTAAATAATTGCATACCTAGGTTGCAACCATTATTTTTAGTGAAAGTGAATTTATAATCTGTACAGATAGTGCTATTGATTCTGATAAAATGGAACTTAATTCTGCCTTCTGGAGTATTCATGATGACTCTTGAAGCTTCATCTGAAACAGTGGACATAATTTGGTTTATAATAGCTAAATCTTTCTGCAACACCAAAAAAATACACATAAAAGGAAGAGCGTAAACTATTCTTTAATATTCTTGGATTTCTAGAAAATAAATTCTTCTGTTGATAGAGCATTTTAAAGCAGCTACAATAGAGTACTGTTTTACTAGCATTCATTAAATGGCACGTTGAATTATTCAGTGAGTTTATGTCATTGATGAAGGTATTAAACAGTATGTGTGCCAATACAGACCCTTAAGGGACATCACTCACCTCTAATTTCCATCTGGACATTGAGCTGTTGACAACTACCCTTCAATTCCTCATCAACCTAACATGGCGTCCATCAAATCCCTCTCTAATTTAGAGAGAAGGATGTTGTAGGGGACCATGTCCAAAGGCCTTATAGAAGTCCAGAGAGACAACATCCATAGCTCTTCCCTTGTCCACTGACGCAGTCAACATAGAAGGCCACTAGCTTTCATCATAGAAGGCCACAGGCAGGACTTGGGCTTGGTGAAGCCATGCTGGCTATCTCAAATCACCTACTTTCATGTCCTCCATGTGCCTTAACATAGCTTCTAGGTGGATCTGACCCATGATCTACCCAGGCACAGAGGGCACGTTGACAGGTCAGTAGTTCTCAGGGAAATTTTGGCTTTTTAACAATATAACTATTTAAACAATTTGTACCCATTTTAAAAATGGGTGCAATGTTTCCCTTTTTCCAATCACCAGGGACTTGACCTCACTGCCATGATTTTTGAAATATGATGGAGACTGGCTTGGCAACTACATCAGCCAATTCCCTCAGGATTCTGGGATGTATCTTGTCAGGTCCCATGGAGTATGTTCAGGTTCCTCAGGTAGTCAGATACCCGATCTTCTATTACAGTGAGAGGGACTTTGGTCCCCCAGTCTCTGTCTTGCAGTCCATTCACTCGAGAGGTGTGGAAGTGAGGTTGCAAGTGAAAACTGAGGTAAAAATGTTGTTGAGTCCCTTGGTCTTCTCCTCATACATCATTACCAGTTTTGTTCATTGGGCCTGGGGGGGTTTACGCTTTCTTGGACCTTCCTTTTTTGTCTGCCATACCTACCTACAGGAGGTGTTGACTCATCCATCTTAATCCTTTAGTCTTTGTTTCCTGATTTCTTACACCTGGGGATCTTGCACTCCAAGGAAAGCATCCTTAAAGATCTGCCAGCTTTGTTATGTTGCCTTGCTCCTGAAGGCAGTTTGTCAAGGAGTTTTGTTGAACATACCTAATTTAATCCAAATGTTTTCCCTTCAAAATATATTTTTCTCAGAATTTCTAATAAAAATTGTCTCCCTTCTCTCTTGTGGCATCTATAATATATTCAGTTATACTGGTCTTCATTGCATTGAATATAGGAGAGTTATTAAAAATCCAGGCTCTATATATTTCAGTGTCAATAGCAACTTTGCTCCTTACGAATTTAATGCATTACTAATTCCATTAACCTTGGCTTTACTGGTTCTACTGAAAACCTATTTTGTTGTATTTTTTTCCTACTATCAAATTTGAAGTAGTGTCTATGTAGAACTCGGAAGAAAAATCCTTGCTGAACATTTCTTGAAGGTGGTATTGGTTAAACTATTTTTACAGGCTTATAAAACAACCCAAATTCTTTAAAATTGGTGACAGTATATGCACACTTTACTGCTAAAACTAGATAGCACAATGGTTACCAAGTAATCTGAGGTCACAAGTAATCACAAGTAATCTGAGGTCATTCTAGGATCCTTTAACTTGCTGATCTCAAAATCTTGCTGAAGGCCAACAAGTAAAAGCACCTTATATATAAAGCAAATAATTAATAATTAGTACGAACGAGATATTAAGAGCAATCATTATTAGTCTAGATCTAACTGTTAACAAAAAGAGAATGCAGATGAATTCATTGTGTGTGTGTTGGGAGTGAGGGGATTGATGCTCAGTTGTGAGCCTCTGGAATCCTTTACAGAGAGGACTATGATGCTTATGTTGATAGGTCTCCCACTGTATAAGGGTCAAGTTGGGGTAATTTTGACATATTTACTAACACACTTTCACAGCCTTACTCTCTTCATTGGTCTGCAGCTCCATGTTACATTTGAACTCAATACTTATGGTGCCCTTTACATGTTAGATACATATTTTTTTTTCTTTGTTACTCCTTAAACCAATGTTGTCCAGCTCCAAGTCTGAACTTTAACTGGCCATGGCAGAATTGCTCAAAGTTGTCGTGCTTGTAGTGTTACTACCCCTGTGCCTGAGCAACTATGTGCCACATCATGTCTCCCTACTTTTCCAGGTCTCTGCTGTCCTACCACATCCGTATTTCTATACAGTGTGTCACTGTGTTAGAGTCCTATATATCTCACTCTGTGCAGAATAACTACTTACTACAATTATGGTTATACTGCTCTAAAAGTAAAGTACCTGTAGGCACCAGATAAATTAGGGAAATTGCTGTCACGGATAAACCAAGCAAACCTAGCCTGTAGGCAGGTCAACAAAAATTCAGACAGAGCAGGTCTGACAAGCCTTGCAGACTCAGTACACAGCTCATGGCCTATTACCAGTAATGGCAATACTGTATTGGAGTGCTGCATTGTGGCGTATTGAGGCACGGACTCCAGTTCTGGTAATATCTGAAATCCTTTATCCCGTGTCTCGCATCCTTTTTATCCTTTAGTTCAGTACTTTTCCACCATCACAGGCATGACACGGTTAATTTTAATTGGCTAGTGTGAGCATCCCATGGGCTAAACACACGCACAATAGTCCAATCACAATGCTAATTACAAGGTGCCCACGTGGCAATGATTCCTCCTTCTGCTTCACATCTTCTCATGTCCTTTGATCTTCGACAGATATTAAAGAGATATTCCTTGTTACAGCAACATCCTGACTTATCACCTCAAAGCCTCTCTATTTGCATTTCTTATCCTTTTACATCCCAACCTATTTACAATCCCTGTCCTTCAGCATCATTCCAGCTTATCGCCTCAAGGCTTGTTTGGTGTCAGGGCCTCAGAGCTTGCTTTCAAAGTGTTGCTTAAGCTCATCATGCAAACCCTGTCGCCTTCACTTCCCACACTGCACCACTGCAAACTGTTCCCACATTTTTGATAAGGAAGTTATGAAATAGAGGTGCCATGGAGAAATGTGGGGTTAAGGCTGGCAGAATCACAGCACTCAATTTCATGACATTTTAGATTGGCATGATTAGGAAAAAATTCTTCACTGCAAGGGTTGGCAGTCATTGGAACAGGCTGCCCAGGGACGTGGCTGAGTCACCATGCCTGGAGGTATTTAAAAGATGTGTAGATAGAGCACTTAGGGACATGGAATACTGGTGGAATTGGCAGTGTTAGCTTTATGGTTGGACTTGTTACTACTTAAAGGTCCTTCCCAACCTAAATGATTCTATGATTTAAAAATTGTTTATGACAGAACATGGGTATAGTGGGTAGATATGACCTCTATTCCAAGGTGTCTATCTGTCGTGATTTAAGCCTAGCTCGTAACTCAGAACCACACAGCCGCTTGCTCACTCCCCCCTACCTTCCTCCCCTTGCTCCCGAAGAGATGGGGAGGAGAATGGAAAGAATGTAACTCCCCTGGGTTGAGATAAGAACAGTCCGGTAACTAAGGTATAACACAA
>JANEMJ010054761.1:0-24727 GCA_024361745.1 Cacatua alba
GCCGGCCGCCCCGCCGAGCCCCTCGGGGGGGAGCTGGCCGCCCCGCCGCCCGCCGGCCCCTTTCCCGCGCCGCCTGCCGCCATGGCCCTCCGCAACGACCTGGGCTCCAACATCAGCGTCTTGAAGACGCTGAACCTGCGGTTCCGCTGCTTCCTGGCCAAGGTCCACGAGCTGGAGCGGCGCAACCGGCAGCTGGAGAAGCAGCTGCAGCAGGCGCTGGAGGAGGGCGGCGGGAGCCGGGGCCGAGGACCCCCTCGCCGCGACCAGGCGGTGCAGACCGGCTTTATCGGCCCCATCCGCTCCCTGGGGCTGGGGCTGGGGCTCGGGCTGGGGCCGGCCCGGGCGCTGGGTTCCCCCGGCTGCCGCCCCGGCGCGCCCGCCCAGCCATCTGCCTTCCCGACCGCCTCCCGCTTCATGCCCGGCACCATCTGGTCCTTCTCGCAAGCCCGGCGGCTAGGCCCGGGGCCGGAGACCACCCTGGTGCAAGGGCCTGGGGTCTCCTGGGTCCACCCGGACGGGGTGGGCGTGCAGATCGACACCATCACCCCGGAGATCCGGGCCCTCTACAACGTGCTGGCCAAGGTGAAGAGGGAGCGCGACGAGTACAAGCGCAGGTGAGAAGGGGCAGCGGGAGCGAGGGGTCCGAGCTGCAGCCCCCGGGGAACCGAAACTATCGCCGGGGAGGCTGCGGGGCTCTACCCGTCGGGCGCCGGTGCGGGAGAAGCAGGCAAGGGGGAGAGGCAGCCCTCGCCTGGCTTCCCGAGAGAGCAGGCTCCAGGCAGCGTGAGGTCGGGTCCTAAGGCAAAAACACACACCCCTGAAAACGTATCTATGCTTGGGTCTCTGCACTTTCCTCCTGGTGTTTCAACCCTGTCGGGATGGTCGCTGAGCTGTTTTCCATCTTACCAATTCGGCACGAGGGACTAGAAATGCTTTTCCAAGCAGGGAGAAATAAAATGACTCCAGGAACTGGCGTTTTAAAGGGTAGGGGATCTGGAAACACTAGTGAAGGAGGAGCATCTGGAAAGTAGGTGAGGAAGGTGAATGTGCAGCAGTGAGCGGGTTTGGGTTGGAAAGGGCTGCTGGGAGAAGGAGGGCTCTTTGGATACATAGGAAGGTGCCAAGAAGCCCCTCAGCAGGGTGGCTCCCCCGCGCCCTTCCTGCCTCCGGTGCTCTCCCCGGCAGTGCTTCAGCAGCAATGAGCGGTGCAGGAGCACTCAACTCCTCAGGGGCTTTCCTCCTGACCCAAAATAGCTGCGGCTTGGCATGTGCCTCAGAGAAGGGCGAAGCAGAATGCAAAACTAATCTCTTGGCCGGTTCTTCTTTCCCGTGCCGGGCAGCCGCCACTCTCGCATCACTTTTGTTTCAAGCCAGTTTCCGAAGCTGCTTCCAGATCCATATGCAGGATGAGATCAGGCAGGGGCTGGCATCGCTGGGTCAGGGTGCGGGACAGAGTGAGACCATCGCTGGCGACTACCCAAGTGTCTGATTGCTTTTTCAGAAGAGAAGTCACCTTAGGATGCTTTAGAAGCAAGTTGAAAGTAATTGATTATGTACCCAAAGGAGTGGTGTGCTCTACCCACAGGAGCTGTGCTGCTGACCTGTGCTTCACAGCCATTGGCTCTGTTGCCAAGATCAAGGCCAGGGATCTATGGTGACATCTTATGTCTGTGGCTTTATAAGGCTTTGGCTGAGCCTGTCAGGCTCTCCAAAGGGACTGAGCAAGGCATATGGAAAGGAAGAGTTGGCATCTCTTCCTTGCCACCAATTGCTGCTTGTACCTAAGGCCTTTTATTGTTAAGCCAGGGATCAGGCTCCCCCTCCAGGGGCGGGCAGCTCTTCTTGCCTTGTGTTTTCAGATTGAATAGCAGAGAGCTGGTGCCAGCTTTTTGGCCAGGAGGGCTCGGGACTTAAAGCTGCTCAGCTGGAGGAGACCACGTTGGGTTTGTTGGTGCTGCTCTGGGAGAAAGAGAAGCTTTTTGGAGTTGTCCTGCTCTGGCAAGTGGGCTTTGGGGAAGGCTGCAGGGGGGTGATGGAGGGAGCAGGGATGCTGCGGACAGGCAGTGGTGCACCACGAGCTGCTGTGGGCCAATGTTGTTGGTAGGATCTATTTTTGGACTGTGTTACCAGGAGCTGGGGGAAAGCAGACCCCACCCCCAGACCCTTTCCAGCGCCAGGAGCTTTCTGATGGGTGCAGCCAGGTCCCAAACAGGGGAATGGAACAGGAGGATCCCATTTCCACATGCTTCCCCATGCTGAGGGCTGACACCGACATCTCCTGGGAGCAGAGACTTTCCCACCATGACTGGCTCTGACCCGGGACATTGTGGCTGGTGTTATCCCTTTTCCACCTGCCTGGGAGCAGAGGGAAAAGGCCATGTTAACACAGGACTTGCCGTTTCTTTGACCTATGGCTTGGGTGCTTGAGCTTGCGCTTCAGGGCAGTGTTGCCACCGTGCACCCCACAGCACTCAGAGAGGTGCCACAGAGGAGCTTCTCTTTGGATATGCAGGGCCTGGAATTCAAGTCTGGGATCTAGGAGAGGTGCAGGGGCAACAGTGTGGGACAAGAAGAGATGCGGCAGCAGGAGGGAGGCTTGCAGGAGCCATACTTGGGAGGAGCGGACTGAGGCTGGGTGGCTTGGAGAGGGGCAAATGGTGCCTGTGAGTTTCATACAGACCTGCCAAGTGCTGGGGATCTGAAAGTCTCATCAGGTCTGTGCTGTCTGCTACATCTGTATTCTTAAGTAGCTTCTATCTTGGATGCTACAAGGACATGCTGGAAGTGTGGGCCAAGTAGTGTTATGGCACAGTGTGTAAGTCACAGGATGGTTTGGGTTGGAAGGGACCTTTAAGGACCCCTGCTGTGGGGTTTCACTAGATCAGGTTGCTCAAAGCCCTGACCTTGAACACTTCATATGATGGGGCGTTCACAACTTCTCTGGGCAACCTGCTCCAGTGTCTCACCACCCTCATCATATAAACATTCTTATTTATGTCACATCTAAATCTACCCTCTTTCAGTTTAAAACCATTGCCCCTTCACCTGTCACTACAGGCTCTGGTAAAAAGTCCATCTTTCTGATAAGCCTTCAAGGCTGTGAGGTCTCTTGTTGATGTATTTACCCTCCAAGGAGGTGCACCAAGCTGCAGGGCATTCACTATTAAGATGAAGCTCAAACATAGTCCAGACATGGCAAGAGGGGGAAACGTTCAGCTTCAAGCCCCATATTCAAGCTTCAAACATTCAAGCTCCAAGCGTGCCCCGCAGCACCGGCAGTGAGGCACCCCAATGCCTTTTGCAGCAAATGGGGTTTTAAAGGTGTGGGGGGTGTTGACTGTTTTACTAAGTGAACTTCTTGAGGGGACACAGCTGGGGGAATGGGTAGTGACTGTACGGACAGCACTGCATCTTGTCACATCCCCAGCTTTGGGAGGCCTGCCCTGTAGCTGGCAAGAAGATGGCCAGGTATGTCTGCTGCTGGGACCCTCCTGCTCTCACTCTCTACCTTCTCCCAGTGTTTCAGCCTTCAGGCAGGTTGTTGCTGTCTTGCAGCAGTGCAGGAAGGATGCGTGTCTCCCCTTGGCGTGGGTCGGTGGCCATGGGGTTGTGTGGGTCGCTCCTTGTGGGGTTGCCAGCTCGCTCCTTTCTTCCAGCCGGCAGCGACCTGGCAGTGCTGGGCAGCACAGTGGGTGCAGTGCTGCAGGCAGTTTATTATTAGGAGTGGTGCATTGCAGGAGGGAGCAGGGAAGAAGGAGCCAGGCGGGAGGTGAGCGGGAGAGAGGTTTGGAACGGATGGACGGACGTGCAGATTCGGCACTGGTGGGGTGAATCGCTGCTGCTTCCTGCATTTAAATTGGCGTTTATCTGATCTGTGCCTGTGTGAAATGAATTCTTCCAAGGATTAGCAGCTGTGCTTTACTTCCCTAGTCGGTCCGGGCTATACAGAGACCCGGAGGGAGGCGGGGACCAAAAAAGAGAGGAAGTGCCACGCTGGGAAAGATGGTAAAAATTATTTCTTACGATGGAAGACGTTTTTCTCCCTGGGGAGCGAGGCCTTGTTTGAACAGTTCCCATATAAGGGCAGTTCTGTGTTTTATCTTTTGCCTTCCCTCTCTCTTCATCTCCCTTTTCCCCCAAAGGGATGGGGACCCCCTTTGACTCCCCTTCTGTAGCTGTGGTGTGGAGCCAACACCAACAAGAGGACTGAGTGCTTTGTCCTTGTTCGAGTTAGGAGCAGGGTTGCCAGCCTTAACAGCTTAGAAATTCATAAGCTGGGACTCTCTCACACCATCAAGTGTGGGATACCCCGAGACATAACAAGTGGGAAGGCTTTTCATACACTTTCTGGTCTCCTAGACCTTAGGATTTAGTTTTCAAACTTGGTGTGAGTAAGCTAGAGAAGAGATGCTGCATGTTGTTGTGCAGGGTCGCGGTGCCTGTGTTGGTGCTTGCAAGCATGAAATAGAACCCGGAGATCACAGCACAAGGCAGGGCCCAGCTCTGGTTGCTTTCCCAGAGAAATCCCACTTTATTGGAGAAGCCTGGCTCTCCCAGAAGAGCGGGGAGCCGGGTGAGAATGCAGCAGCCCTGCCCTGTGCCACATCGCAGTGTGCATGCCAAACTGTCTGCTCTATGAGATAGTCATTTAGCAAAGAGCAATACAGCCTGGTGGCCTCCCAGCAGATGATGGACTGGGCCAACACTGCAGCATGGGCCAAAATGATGATCTCATGCAGTTGAAATATAATAATTGCTAGGTGATGTATATAGCAAGGCCGGGCACCTTGAAGCTCAGCCTTTCGCAAAGCTGCAGAGCCTCATACAGTGCCCCATACAGTGCCCACCGGCCAACCTGGCACAAACTGGGACAGTCCATCCTGCTCCCTTGTAGGATGGAAGCGTTCTTTAATCCAACCTGTTATGTGGCATTACAGTCAAGGGGACTTGTGCCCCTTTCTGTGTAGCGTGGCGTGGCGCAGGGCAGCCCTCTGCATTGGTGCAGGCAGAAGAGCAGCCCTTCATTTTGGTGCACATCATGCTGCAACGTGGCTTGGTATTAGGTCGGGGTTTGTACTTCTGAACAGCCCGAACTGCAACACTGCAGCCATGCAAATGTGGTCCCAGATATGATGGAGAAGGGGCAACTCTGCTACATCTGCAATCCTGTTATTGAGTGTCAGAGCTGAACCTAGTATGACCCAAGGCTGAGGGGTTTAGTGGGGAGATGGAGAGGCTGGTGGGCTGCGTTGGGCCATGGGCCAGCCCCAGGGTGGCAGGGCATGCAGAGCAGCTGCTGCATGCAGCCTGTGGTTGGTGTCCCCAACTCCCCCCATTGCGGAGCGGGCAGCCGTTGGCCAGCCCCCAGCAGGGACAGTGAAGAGCTGGTGGGGCAGGGTTTGTGGCCAGGAGGGGGGCTGATGGGCTTGGCAGCTGCCGTGCTCTGCATACAGGCAGTGATACATTCCTGGGCACGTTCTCCTTCCCATCATTACCCCCTCTTGGATAGCTTTGGGGTGAGCAGCTGCCGCTCCCTCCTCTCTCTTCGGCAAGGCTGGTGGGATCTGACCAGCGTGTTTGTCTCCCTAGATGGGAAGAGGAATACACGGTGCGTGTCCAGCTTCAGGACCGGGTGACTGAGCTGCAGGAGGTGAGCATCGCTGTCCTCCTTCTTCCCCTGCACCCTGGCTGCCCTGTGCTGACGCTGATTTGCACATCTCCCTTTGCCTGGCGCAGGAAGCCCAGGAGGCTGAAGCCTGCCAGGAGGAGCTGGCCATGAAGGTGGAGCAGCTCAAGGCAGAGCTTGTTGTCTTCAAGGGACTAATGAGCAATGTGAGTCCCTAACCCCTCTCCGACCCAGCAGCAGTGTCCTACCCAAATAGTGGGGCTGCAGAGAAACGCAGTTCCTTGGTGGGGCATGTCCAGCACAGTGGTATTCTGGCAGGGTTGGTCCGGGGTGCAGCGAGCAAAGTGGGGATGCAGATGGAGTGCTGCAGCACAGGGGATAATGTGGGGATTGCTGTTCACCTTGCCTAATGCTCCTCTTTTGTCTCCCTCCTGCTGTGCTGTGGGTTCAGAACATCACGGAGCTGGACACCAAGATCCAGGAGAAGGCCATGAAGGTGGACATGGACATCTGCCGGCGCATTGACATCACTGCCAAGCTGTGCGACGTGGCGCAGCAGCGAAACTGTGAGGACATGATCAAGATGTTTCAGGTGAGAAGCGTCTGCTGCTGCCCCAGGCTCAGCCACTGGCTCTGGGGAGGAGAGTTCCTGAAGGAGGTAGAAGAGACAACATCAGCCCCCTGCTAGGGGAGACGCTTGGTCACCCTTGCTCCTTGCAGTCCCTTGCTCTCTGTCTCTCTTGGGAGGACCAGGTGAAAGGGCACAGAGAGGAGGTGGAAAGCTCCAGATGTTGCTTTGGGCACCGAGAGTCCTCTCAACCTCTTGCTGACCTGTTGCTCTGGGCCCGGGGATCCCGCAGTGGTAGGGGAGCAGCTGCAGGAGGGAGATGAGTTGCTTGAGTGTCTGTCTCTAACTCCATCTCTCTCCTTCCCCTTCCCCTCTCCGTCATCTTCTCTCTGTCTCTCTTCTCTGTCTCTGTCTCTTTTCTCTTTCTGGATGTCGCTGCCTTTCTGTCTCGCTATCTTTGTCCTTACAGAAGCAACTGGTTAGTTCCATTCAGTTGGGAAAGTGTACAAATTTTAAGCTTTCTGTAAATAAGGTCGGACTGTAAATATTGACATATGTCACCTTTTTCAGACTCCTGTCTTTTTTCCTGTTCCTGTCACTGTGTTTCCCTGTTTCTGTACTGGGCTGGTGGGTGATTTGAGTTTTTCTGCAGTAAAGCCACATCGTTATTTTCTCATCAGATTCATAGATTCCATCTTAAGTTGCTTAGTTTTAATTTTAGGAAATGCTAAAACCATGTTTTATCCATTGCACCATCTTTAACCTGATCATAATGAGCCCATCTCTCTCTTTCTCTCTTGCTTTTCTTCCTTCCTTTCTTCCTTTCTCTCTCTCTTTCTCTCTTTCCCTGCCTTTCTGTCCCTCCGCCATTCCTTTCCCCTCCATCTCCTCCTGACTACCTGCTCCCGACCTTGGACCCGGCCTCGTTTCTGTAGTCTCTGCACTTGTCTCCCGTTAAGGTCCCAGCCTCGGTGGGGCGGAAGCGGGAGCGCAAGCAGGTCAGCGACGAAGACACCTCACTGTCGGAGAGCGATGCCTCCCGAAAACCTGAAGAGGAAGAGGAGGACGAGACCACGGCCATGAGTATCAATGAGGAAATGCAGAGGATGCTGAACCAGCTGTGAGTGCGGCTCTTCCGCACCTCTGCCATCGGCACCGAGCCAGGCTCCAGCACCAGGCTCCCCGCTGCTGCCTGGGACAGGGAGGGCAGGGGGGGCTGCGGCTCCCCTCGCAGGGGAGGGTGAGATGGGAAGTGCTGCTGCAGGGTGCATATACCCTATGCTCTGCAGCACAGTGGGACTAACCACCTAGGAGACCTGAGCCCACCAATGCTGTGGGTGGAAGCTGGTCCAGCTCCCCTCCTCTTGCTCCCTTCCCACCTCTTGGGAGTCCCTGCCTGACTTTTCCAGGGCTCCTGACCATAAAACCAGCCCTTTCCCATTCCACTGTTGGGTTTGGGCACACTTGAGCTCACCCTGGCCAGACCTCCAAAGGGCTGCAGCCCTGCCTGTTAGCGGGAACAAGGCTTTCAGCACCGATGCAGCCCTCTGCCTGCTGGGGTTTTCCTGCTGGGCGCTGATACGCTGTTCCTTTGCCCCCAGGAGGGAATATGACTTTGAGGATGACTGTGACAGCCTCACGTGGGAGGAGACAGAAGAAACGCTGCTCCTCTGGGAGGACTTCTCCGGATACGCCATTGCAGCTGCAGAGGTGCAGGGGGAGGTAACGGTGGTGTCAGGTCCCCTCAGTGAATCAGCCTTGGGTTGGGACACTCGGTCTTGCCTGAGCCTGGGAAGACGCTCCCTCAAAGACCAGACTTCAGAGCCTCCATCCCTTGCAGGCCTGTACAGATGCTTCCTCTCTACCTCCCATCTTCTCTACGTGAATACGTTACTGCATCCTTGTGAAGGTCTCCTTGTTAGACAGACTGGGGATGTGTAGCATGAAAGATGTGCTGAGGGCATGGCCCACATGTGGGGAGAGCCACAGCCCTCCCAGTAGAGAAAACCTCCTCTGGCTGGGCTGCTCTCTGGTGGGCTCTCCAGCCCACTGCCTGCTGTGCAGCAACTCTGACCAAGCAGAGGCCTCAGTGTCTGGCCAAATTCCTCACCATTTCACATCTTCGGCCCTCGGCAGTCCCCATGGGATGTGTTGCACTTGGGGATGGTCTGTGCTCTCCAAAGCTTCCGGGCAATGGCTGGGCTTGTTCTGGTCTGACATGCTCACTGCCCAGTGCGGCAAGTCCTCGTCTCTCTACCCCATGTTGGCAGAACTGGCTTGTGCCTTATTTATACTACACTGCTTATGTTTTCCCTTTGCTGCCAGTTCTTTCTCTGATTTCTCTCTCTCTTGCCTTGGTTCCTCATGTTGGATGCCTCCCTGCCTCTAAACATGCCATCTCCTTTCTCCAACAGCAAGATGACAGCCTGGAGAAGGTGATCAAGGACACAGAGTCACTGTTCAAGAGCCGTGAGAAGGAGTACCAGGAAACCATTGACCAAATAGAGGTAGGAGGAGGAAGTGGAGATGGCATGGCATAGAAGGGGGTGAAGTGGAGTGGATCTCCAGGGAGGGAGACACCATGCTGGAGCTGGTGGTTGGTGACAGGGGGCAGCAGCCTTGGGTCTGGCCATGCCCCCTGCCCTGCACCGCACTGTTCCTTGGGCTTATCTCTGCACCATTTCCCTTGTGCAGCTGGAGCTGGCCACAGCCAAGAATGACATGAACCGCCACCTGCACGAGTACATGGAGATGTGCAGCATGAAGCGAGGCTTGGATGTGCAGATGGAGACTTGCCGGCGGCTCATCACCCAGTCTGGGGACCGGTGAGCTCCAGCGGGAGGGCTGGGATACCCGTGCTCTGGGCAAGGACTGGAGCGGGAGCTGAAACATGGGGTAATACTCCTGCCCTGCCCTGGTGTGGCACAGAGAGAGCGCAGTTCCCAGAGGCTGGTGACCATCCTCCACACAGGTCGTGGTGCCACCTCTGCAGAAGGTGGGCTGTGCACAGGAGTCAGTTTTGACAGGTGAAGCCATCTCATCTCTATCACCCCAGCTGGTGAGAGGAGCTGCTGTTGTGCAGGGACATCATATAAGTCCCCATAGGCATGTGGAGCCAGGGTGGCTCTCAGGCAGGGGACCTCTGTGGTGGGCTTTCACTGACCCCTAGCCTCACGTGCCTTGGCAGGGTCCTCCTCTGGGCAGACCCCTCCAGCACCAGCTCTGCTTCATGCTCTGGACCTCACTGCTGGTGTCCTCTGGGACACCCTCACCAACCTCTAAGGATTCCCACAGACCCACACATGCCCCAGAGGAGTGAAAGAGACACTAAAGCTTCTCCCCCCTTGCTCTGGTGCCCCTTGGTCAAAGCAAACTGGGTCCTCTCCCTCCCCCTGGACAGTGCTGTGACTGCTGCCCTTTACTCTTCTCCACAGAAAGTCTCCTGCCTTCACCCCAGCCTCCAACAGCGAGTCAGCCCCGAATGAGGAGAGTGAGGAGTCCGACCGTGACCCTCCCAGTGACGCTTCCATCAGATAATGAGGGGAGGCCCCGCTCTGTTGGACACCCTTCCCGGTACAGGGGTGCCTGAGCCACACCTGAGAGAGACTGTCAGGGCCGTGGAGCTGCCGATAAACGTCTGTCGCCCAGGCTCACTCCCGTTTTGGGGAGCTTGGCAGATCCCGCACCCCCCTGCCACCAGATATCTCGCAAATGGGAATAGCTAGATAGACCTGAGGGCCCTTGTTCGGGCTGCTCAGCCTCCAGCCCCTTCTCTATTCCCTTTCCCTGCTTTGGTTAAACCATGGTTTGGGCAGGGAGGCTCCAAACCTGCCACGGTGGCATTCACCAGGACCTGTTCCCAGGTTCCTCCAGACCCACCTCCTCCGTCCTGGTACGCTTTGTCCTGCCCCCTGCGCTCCCTGCACCACATGGAGCCAAACAAGAGCCGTATCTTCCTGCAAACTGGACCTGACACTGGTGCCAACTGGACCGAGCCTGGGATGCTCTCTGTCCTTGCTGCTGGCCGGGTGCCTGGCTGGTCCCTGTGCCAAGCCGGGCACCGCAATTCCCCCCTGCCTCCCCCAGGGCAGGGGCTGAGCCCCGCTCACAGTGCACTTTGCTTTGCCGCACATTGGTGGTGCGCTCACATCTGTGTTACAGGGACAAAGGGTCATTAAATGGGACAGTTTCCTTTTCTACAGCTTGGCTGGGTGTGGGCTTTACTTGTGCTGAGTGGCTTGAGGTTGGGGTTGTCCTCCACCGGACCCCCAAGCCCACATCAGTGGGGGCCTCCCATGGGACATTCCTGTCCCTTGGGTGTGCTAGATGGGGCAAGATCCCTGTTCTGGGAGCCACTGGCTCTTGACAGGCCATGTGTAGCGCTGGTGCTGCATTGGGTGCCTTATTCTTAACCTGAATCATCACTGATGCTGAGGCTGTGGGATTGAAAATGAAGCCAAGTGTGGCTCACAACTTGTGGACCTTCCTCTCCCAGCGCTTGGTCTCCTCTGCCACACCAGGGTACCAGCCCAGAACATCTTCTTGCTTGCCCTCAACCCCACATCCAACCTCTGCGTAACCACAGTTGGGGGTTCCCCTGTCCCACCATCTCTTCTGGTATTTTCCTGGCTGGCCCTTGCACATTCTCCTCTGGTGACGGGAGGCTGGGGTCTGGCAGGGTGGCAGGAGCCGGTGAGCAACCTGCTGAGAGGCAGTGTTCTGCAGGGCTGTCCGCTGACCCAGGCTGTACAGCCAAGGCAGGCGACACTCCAGAGAAAAAAGCTTCTCTCAAGGTCCTGAAGGGAAGAGGAGGTAGGTGACAGTGGAGTATTTGGATCATCTCTAAGATTAGATAAGAAAGGTAAAATGAGGGCTGAGGGATGCAAGTTTTATCTCTCTAGGTTTGGCTTGGGTAGCTAACACTGAGCTGTAAGCACAGGCCCATCCTCACACCGCAGTGCAGAGGGTTGGTGTTTGGGCAGGGTGAGGTTCTCTGCCTGTGCCTGCAAGACATGTTGAGGCATGTGTTGGCATTTCAGCGTGGGCTAAGCCAGCTGGTTACAGCCGGCACCGAGCTGAGGCAGGAGACATGAGCAGCCGAGGAAACCCCCAGGCCAGAGCGCAGCTCCTCAGCCAAGGGCCTGCTGTGGCTGGGCTCCGACTCACAAGTGCCATCCTCACCTCTCAGGGGAGCCATGGGAGCAGCAGGATAACAGCAGAGGTGCGCTCCCCGCCCCGGCTGTGAGAGAGGGTGGGAGGTGAGGGCCTCTGCCTGCCCTGAGACAGGGTCTTCACCTCCTCACCTCCCTTCCACGCCGCCTTACCAACTGTCTCTGTTTCTTTCTCTCTTCCCTTTTTCTTCCTAAAGGAGCTAAAGCCAGAGGAAATATTTTAATCTGGCCTTTTCTTTCGAGTGATGATGCCTCATGCGCAGTAGATCAGAGATCACATTCTGTCCTGCCTGAAGGATCTTCTGGTTCATGCAAATCCCCTTTCCAGTACGTGTCTTTGCAGCATTTTCTGTTCTTTCTCTGCTGTGGAGATCTCTGTGAGTGGCTGGCTAAGCCTGGCTTCCCCGTGCATAACCAATGACGTGTACCTTGGCCTCTTGGTACTGCTTAAGAAACCCACAGGACTGTAGAGCATGTTCCCTGAGAGATTTCAAGTGTGAAGCACGGAAGGACTGACTGGTGCTGCCAGATGCCTGTGTACCAAGACACATGGGGACCCCAGTCCCACACTGCTCGTCAGAGCTTCATCTGCAGTGAAACCGAGACCTGCTCCCCCATGTATTCTCTGTATTATCAGCAATAGGCTCAGTTCCCCCACCAGTGTGACAGCCCCTGACATCTCACTGGCAGGGCATGCAATGCTGATCCTTTGCCTCAGCAATTTCCCAGCACGAGAAGCACAGCCCAAGGCCTCCAGTATTAACCAGACCATCTCTCCTCCATCTACCTGTCCATCAGTGGTAACCCCATATGTTTGATGCAGGATATGAGGAGATGTGGACCTTCCATCTGTTCTCTTTGGGCTCCTCTTCATTCCTGGGGGAGTATCTAGCTTGCTTTTCTTCACCAGGAGCCCTGCTGGGAACCATGGAGCCTAGGAACTGCTCAGCACTGTGTTGCTTCTCACATCCCTAACCTCGTCCCTTTTCCAGGACGCTTCTTGGCAGCCTCTGCTCAGGAAGCAATATCAGAAGAAATTGTGTAGCAGAGACCCAGGTCTTGGCTGCTTGATCTTTCTGAACACCTCCTGGTCTGTATTCATCTCACAGGCAATAATTGTATCTCATTTCCCCTTAGACTCCAGCCCATTCAAAAATGTTTGTTTGGCCTAAGCTTTCTGAAAGACTTGGTTGCAGGGGCAGCTTGGCCATGGATGGAGTGGGCCTTTTCCTATTCTCAATCAAGATGATAAATTGATGAAATGAACTTTGGAGGAGTGGGACAGTTACTCTTTCCAGCTGACCATGCTCATCACGAGCATGTTGCAGCTGAGTCTAATATGGTCCTTACTGCACCAGCACAGACCCTGGCACGCAGGGGACTAAGTCCTGTCTCACTTGGTGTACGTACGTTAATGTTTACTGCCCAAGTACAGTCCACGCATTGATGTCTTACTGAATGGGGTTCAATGGCAGGATGCATGCAGGCCATCCCTTTGTCAGCATCCATCTCTGGACTGTGGCTGCTGCCGCTGACCTCCATGAACATTTATCCAAGACCATCCTTATAGAATTATGTCTCTCTGGACTGGCAGTGAGGTCTTCCCACTGAATATTGAGGCAGGGTGATTCAGTTTCCCCACCCTACAGAAGTCCATGTTGGTGGAGACTTACTCGAGCAGTCTGGAGCCATGCTAGTTATTGTTCTGGCTTTTCCCTCCACAGCATTTGGACCATTGTGTCTAGGTGAGGACGAGCACAACTTCTGTATCAGCAGTGGGAGTGGCACAAAAACCCCTTCTTTGAGGCAAGGGCTGTCCCTGGGGTGGGACAGACCCACTTGTGAGCATCCTGCCTCCACAAGGCACTGAGGGAGGCAATCAGCCTTTGAGCTGGGGGTGAAAGACGCAGTTTGCTGCCATGGCCACTGTCCTCCATGCTCCCTGTGCTGAGATCGGCCTCTTGGCAACGGATGTCAGGCTGTGCCAGGCGTTTTGCAGAAGTGAGCCCTGGCTCCCTGCTGAATGCGTTTCTGATCCTGTGGATGCAGAGTGGCCTTCCCTGCCCCTTCGCTACTGAAGTTCCCTAGGACTCATCTAAAAGGTGAACTCTCATTCTCGGAGACCGTCTATGGCACGATAGCTTTGAGACCAGCCCCGCTGAGTTTCTAGATGAAGACTATCAGATCTTCCCAGAGAGGGCGTGGGGAGCATCACCCTGCTTACACCTCATCATGTGGATGTGGAATGCTCTCAGCGGCTGTAGAGAGGGTTCAGTCAGACTAACTATTAAGTAGCCCAGATCTTATTCCCTGAGCAAGCCTGCTCCCTCCCTTCACTCGGTCTTGGATCCCATCTATTTTAGATCGTATCTCACAACTGGAAGAGTCAGACTTGTCCATCCACTCAGTTAAGGTCCTGTATTTTCCACCCAGCACCTTTCCACTGAAGGTGCTGTCCCACATGACTCAGTTTTGTGTCAGTTAGATTTTCCCTGTTCCAGGATTCCTTAGATGGACCTAAATGTGATGCTTGACAGCCTCTGCTGGAGCAACTTTTGCTTCCCTGGTAAACTGTTTATTATTCTGTTTATCCTGTTTCTTAACCAAGAGGTAGGAGAGATCAAAGCTGCATAGAAAGTTGTTCTTATTTCTAGCTTTGAGCTGCGAGATTGGCTTTCCTAAGCCTTGTACCTCTGCTACAAAGCTTCGTTTGTTCTCAAGAAGGCTATACTCTTTATGGTTTGTGCTATCTCAGGTACCTGTGGCACAGAGTGTCCCAGAACTTGCACGTGATGAAATATGTCAAATACTCTGGTTACAGGCAAGAAACTCCTTTTGAGAGGTCAGAATTAACACAGAACACAGTGGAGTGTTGTGTCCTTGGAGATGAGCCTGGATGATGCATGGACAGGCCTCAGAAAACATCCGGCAAGCCCCTGTGCATGGTAAATAATGCTGGGAGCAGTAGTAAGACAGCATGGAGAACTGGGTGTGCTACAGGCAGCTTTAAGGAAGCCCAGTCACCATGGAAAATCCTCCTATGAGATCGTGAGAGGTGTTTTAGGTGTGAATTTTCTGAATGCTTGGGCCACTTTCTCTTAAGATGGGAACAAGGAGAGGATGCTCTAGGTCCTCTGGCAGCAGGGGTTACAGATTTCCTAGCTTGGAGAGCAGCTGTAAGAGCTGGGAAGGTTCTAAGGTAACACTGTGAAAAAGGAGTTCAAGCAGCCACCAAAAGGCATCACCATCATGCTAAACCAGTATCCCAGTCGATGAGAAGAGGCAGCATTTTCACCTTCAACAGCAGACTGCATCTGGAGAAGATGGAAATAGAAGTTCTCAGGGTAGGAGCAAATGTGGTTAATTGGTATTTTTAATGTTCACAGCCACATCACACAACTGCCAGCTCACCAGGCTAACTTGTTGGGTAAAGGTGGAATGGGCAAGAACAATTGTGAATTGGGGTTGCAACCTGTGCTACAAATCAGAGCCCCACAAATATGCTCTGACACACAGTCGTGTCAAGGCATTGAAGGGTCTTTCATATACTCCTGAATTCCTAAACAAAAGGTGGTGATTTATTTTTTAAGTGCCTCTCTGCTTTGTGTGAAAAGGCAAATTATGTTGTCATGGAAGTCTTTGGCTGGGGATACTGGAGAATATGCTGTGCTGGGGAGTTGCTTATCAACTTAGAAATGATGGCATGCCCAAGTAAGGCGATGATGTTAGATGTCCTTATGACAGATGAAGACTGGGTTAGGATTGATGCTTGCCTAAAAGACAAGGGATCAACTGAGAAACAAATCAAGATATCGCCCAGGACAAAATGCCATAACAGAGTACTGCATGGTGTTATGTAGCCATTTCTTACAGTGAAGTTGTTTAAGGGAAGTATTAAAAAATGGAGATCTATGGAAAGCGGAGAATTTTTCCAGTTATCCAAAAAGCTGTGATTTAGTCCGCATGAGAAGATAGCATTCATTAAACTACTTCCTGGAATAAGTGGCCATGTGACAATAGTACTTAGAAACAAGAATAACTAATAAAAATAATAAGGGCTGACCCTACTTAGTAATAATAAACCTTGTAACAACTACACCAAGTGTGGGTGGGGAAAAAAGGAATAGCAGGACAAAATAATTCAGCTGTCTAAAACCAGGTCTTCAGCTACTCCTATCACCTCAAGGCAAAAACCTAACAATAGCTGCATGTCTAAGGATGCTAACAAGTTGATCTAGTTATATTTAAAGGAAGATCAATCCCAGCAGTAATATAAACCTATTGACTTAGGTGAAACTGGAAGAAATATCAAAATGAGGCATAAAAAAAGGGAAGTACTCACCAGCTATGTCTGTTCTGTATTTGGAAAGAATGTGGTCAGAGGGGAATGATGAAGCACTTTGCAGGCCATTAGCAATTAAGGAGGATCCTTGACAGGATCTTCTCGGAACAAACACTTCCACATTTCCAGGCACAGGAGACCTAGAGCATGCTAATGCAGAGGTCCAAGGGGTGCTATAGGGGTGAAAAGGCTCCTCACAAAGCCTGAGGCTGCTTGGGGTGATGCTGGGCTAAAAGCAGAGAGCTGTTGTCGTGCTCCTGCAAACAGCGTTTTGCAAAGCACTAACCCCAGTGGTGGTGAGAAAGCTTTGGCTGCTGAAATCCGTGGTTTGCTGGTGTCGGTTTTTAAATGCATTGGGGAAGGCAGTTATAAAAAGACTGAGTGGACGGGTGAGCAAGTGACGTCAGTGATGGGTCTGACAGGCCACATGTGAAAACCAATGAGAAACAAGTGGGGGGGGAGGAGGAGGAGGGTGGAAATCACGAAGGAATGGGAAAAATCTGCACAGATTTGTGGAGGGAGAAGGAATTGACAGACAATACTGATACCGTTTTTGATGCGTGGCAATGATACAGGCTCAAAAGAAGTAAATATCTCAGTCCAAAATGCCAAGAAGCATTAAAATATATTTTTATGTAAAGTCAGAACATACATACGTATATAGCCAATGTTTAAGCTGTGCATAGATACCTCTAAGAGCAAAAAATCCTAGTGACTAACCATGCCCTGGACAACAGGAGGGCTGGAAAGACTTAGGGAGCAGGGCTCACAAGCACCCTCATGTGAGTTCTCAGCCAGATGCTGAAGCCGATGACATCATCAAGCATTGGTGTGCTTTGTCCTGCTTTGCATCACAAATCAGAGTAGGTGAAGCAAAAACTCTTCACCATGATTCCAGGCTGGAGAAAAATGCTTTCAGAGGGAAAAATTTAGTCATTTTGTCCCTTAAAAACATAAATGGCAAGCAAGCATTTTTGCCCAGTGCCTAAAGTTACTTCGTGATGATGGGCTAGATGGCAGTTTAGTCAGGCTGAGAAAAGCATATTATAGGAGTCTGAGGAGATGGGAAAGCTGGAGGCCATGTGCATTCAGTGAGATTTCAGTATCTGCTTGGGGTACAGCACCTAAACCAGCAACTCGGTAACTAAGAACCTGGGGATTACAAGCTACCTATGGTTTTTTTCTGTCCAAAGACTTAGAGCAAGGCCAAAAAAGGTTGCTCACTTGTTTGGGGGAGAGCTGGGCACCTTTCCAATGTTACTTGTCTCCCCCACTACATGTATTACTTTTCATTTAGCAACCTTGAATTTCAGCCACCATTTTAATAACCCAGTCGCAAGATCCTTCTGCACCTTTCCACAGGCTGATTCAATGCTGAATGTCCTGCATCATTTTGCACAAACCACAAGCCTTGGCACCCCATGCTCTAAATTGTTCTGAAGGTGTTGAATGGAAATAACCCTGGGGCAGATGTCTTCAGACACTGGCCACTTGCACCTTCTCAGTCACCATCAGCCTTGCCACTTGTTTTCAGCCTGGAGAGGGTGGTTGTCCCTGTTCTGGGGCAGTTCAAGTCCTTGGAAAGGTTTTGCCAGTCTGTTTTTTCCTAAATCCAGTTGCTTTTCATCATGGCGGGGTGCTGATGCAAGAGGTGAATTACTTATAGCACACACTTCCTATTCATCCATTTCATGCTGGAGACCACATCTGGATCTGGCACCTGGTACTGAGGGTTTGCTGCCCTTCATGTTCTCAAGTCCTGGTGCTTCAGTTTGCAGCAGTGGCTTCGTCTCATTGCTGCTGAGGAAAATCCCTTACTGGGAATAACCCAAAAGCTCCTGTAATGGCAAAAGATCAGTTTTACTCTTCTGCCATGGCCTTATCTTCCCTAATCACTCCCATACAGCTTTTTGGCAGCTTTCTTGTCTCCTCCATGCATTCCAAGATACATTAGAAAAAGGTTTTCATACTACCTTTACTATTTGTCCTAGTTTCCTAAAAAATCTGCCTTTTTTGGCTCTTAATTTGCTAGTATTTATGAGTTTTTCTTCTATATTCATTTGACTACAGCTTTTTGACAGCTGCCTTTTCAAATCTTATGCAGAATAACCCAGTACTACTGTTCCTTCTAGGAACATTTAATTGAGAGTAATGCCCTCAAGAAGATGACGTTTCTATAGTAAGATAGTATTAAGTTAGCTGCCCTGTAGTAAGGAATTACATTCAGCTCAGAAGTGTAACTAACACATTATTTGCCCAAAGGTAGGCAGCTTGTTTTTGACAAAATGCTGTGACTCCTGCCAGTGCCCACAAGGGTATTTGAATACCCCGAGTTTAAGTCATGAACCTGCGTTTTGCGAATGGCATCTGATACAAAGGAGCTTGGAACATTAGCAAGATGTTTTTCTTATACAACTGTGCAATATATGCCTTGTGTCACAGTCTTTCCTATCAGAGACCTGTATCTCCTCTTCCTTGCACAGATTACGTCAATTGCTTTGCTCAAAGACTCATTTAATTCAGAAGTGGAGAGAGTATGTTTTAAATGTCCAAGGCTGCTTTTGCTGTCCTTCTACAGTGACCATTTTGTTACATTTTGGTGTGATTTTCACTACATGGCATCTTAATGCTGAAGTTTCATCCGGGCATCTTGAGAAGAAGGTGGTCTGAGGGCAACTATCTGTTTCTTGGGGGAGCGATGTGTGTGTGGTAGTGTGTGCAAGTGTCAATGGACTATAATGTGTCTAAACATTCAAAGGTACTATAAAAGGGAATGTTCCTGTAACACTACTGCTAATTACTACAGCATCACTTGAATTTCCTCTGTCTTATAAAAACCAGAAAACAAAAGGTACAGCTTACCACCCGTAGAAATGGTTGGCTTCCCATCAGAGAGGTTGTTCCTTGGATCAGCCAGAGAGCTTTGTGTCAGCACAGCCCTGCAAAAAGGTTGAACCCATCTTCCAGGCACATCCCTCTCCTTCTCCAGGGGCCAGGCACCAGCACAGCGAGCCCTGGTGCCTGGCCCGTGGAAGAAGGGCTTTTGGCCAGAATCAGTGTCTTTCTGTACCTTTCCCTTCCAAGGTGTTCATAAACCAGAATGGGCTCTGGCTTACCGCAGCTGCTCTTGAAGCCAGCTTGTCCCAGCAGAGCAGCACGATTGCTGTTAGTTCCTTTGCTGAACAAGTGCCTCTTTATGTCTGCCTGAGTGCCAGCCTTCCCTCACGAGGCATGTCTACCGGTTTTCCTTAGAAATGCTTTCAGAACAAGCCTAGATCTCCCCTATTTAGGAGAAAACTCTTCTCCAGCGAAAGAAGCAGTTGTCACAGCAGGGCTCCCATCTTAACCCAATGCCATCTGCAGTCATAGATCTCAGCTTTTCAAATTAACAAAGAGAAGATCTTTAGGACAGGGCTGCACATTCTTGGACAGTCTGGCCACTGAGCTAGCTTTTCCATCTGTCCAGAGGGGCCTTGCTGTGGTGCCATCTGCAGGCACAGTGTCTGGATGTAAACTGAGGACTTAAGAGCTCTGCTTTTTTAGGAGCTTACATGAGAGAGGAAACCAAGCCCTCCAGGCAGTCCAAAGGCTGCCTGACTTGTTTGCCACATTTGCTCTCCCTGTTTCAATACCAGAGCGACCATGATTCCTGGCTTGCCTCACCTACGTACCCTATCACTTTTCCAAGAATTTCAAGCAAGATTGTAAACCAGCTGAAATAGTATTTTAAAAGCAAATTGAACCTTTATCTGAGACCTTCCCAGCAATTGTTGGTTTGAGAGCACATATTCTTCCTCCAACCCCCCAGGTTGTATGAATTTGCTCATTCCCACTGCAATTTGATCTCAGGTTTGATAGGGCTCTTGCTAAATAACAGTTCTTTGCTCGAAGTGAAGTTTTAGGCAGCCTTATCTTGCTTAGGAAACAAACGTAAGGCTTTTTAGAGGAAAAATGTGGCTCACTGAAATGCTCCTACTTTAAACCCGGTTCAAAATATCTTTGTTATACATGGGAAAACAGGCAGTCCCCCAACAAGGTGTTTTGGTAACCTCTCTGCACCTCCAGATTACCAAGCAAGGCGCCCCTTGGCATGCACACAAGTATGCAGGCAGCAGCACACAGCACAGCCATTCAAAGCACCCAAGCACAGCAATCAAGTACAGGATGCGACCAACCCAAGACTCATTTCTAAGCCTAAGAGGGCTGCAGGCTACACCTCTCCCCAGCAGAAACTGAATTCCACTGGGAGGGCTGCCTTCAGTTAGCCCCAGCATCAGGCAGCTCCCATTTAACTCCAGAGTTACCTAAAGCTCCTGCAGGGCCTTTTATGGAGTAAGCTAGGTATTAGTGCTGACCCAGGGCTAGCAAGCTGCTGAAAGTCCCAGCTCCTATACAGAGGCAGGTTATTCAACTTTTTCCTCTTTGCAAAGCAGCTTTGAGTCATTGCCCTGCAGTTCAGTAAACATTTAGTTTTTACACAGCCCAACTGATGGAAATAAGCGGCTCTGGGAAACTATGTCCAACATAGCCTCATCCTGACAGTTTAAGTCCTCCAGCTTAAGTCCTCGCTCCAGGTCAGGGTCTAAAGTGGTTGGGGTCCAGACAACAGCTCCAACCCTGCCTGCCAGGGAGAGGACAACACATCACAGCTGAGACAGTAAACTGAGCTGCTAAAAATGGAGCACCACATGATTTTATGCAGCACATCACTTATCTACCCTAGCGCTCACAGAAGGCTCAGCCTCTGCCCAGCAGTGTTCACGCTTCCTGTGGGAAGGTTACACAGTCCCTGTCAAAGGGCTGACACTCACCTTGCAGAGATTTGCTGCTCAGGAGCTTAACTGCAACTGCCCCTCCTTCCGCATAGAATTAAGCCAGAAATAAGACCAGCTACCACCATGGTAACACTGGCTGCCGACACGTCCCTAGGCAGCCATTTCCTCTAGAACAAGCTGATTCATTTGAAGAGGTGAAAGCAAATGAACAATCCTGCTTCTAGGATTTCTGCAAAAGCAGGGGGAAGGAAAAGAAATAATTCCTGCTTCTCGTGCCCCTTTGCCAAACCAAATGCAAAAAAAAAAAAAAAAAAAAAAAAGTCATTTGCTCAGCACTTCATTGTGCATACATGCCTCAGACAAGCAAATCCAGAGCTAGAAGGTGGATGCAACAGCAGAGCTGCCTTTCATCCTACCACACAGCAATCTGATGAGCACAGCCCTGCACCACACCTCATTTTGGCTGAGGGGCAGGAGTCTTGCTTTTGCATCTGGCAGAGGTAGCTCCACCAGTCTGCATACCACAGCTCTGCTCTCTGCAGCCCAGCACTCGGGGCCAATAGGCTCTTGCTGCTCAAGTCAGGTATCCCACGTTGTGCCATGCCTATGCATGATCTAAGCTGTCCAAAGCAAATCTTAAAGCATTTGCTGCGCCTCTGTTGCCTAGATTTATCACAGCCTCACAGCATTTATGCTGCACTGCTTCAAAGGAGCTGGCCCAGCCTTTGCAGATAGGCCGGGAGAGCTCCTCTTAAAGCAAGCATGTAGGTTTGCTCATTGAACACCCCCACCTTCTCCCATTTTCCACAGACAGACAAGGCATTTCAGATGGTGATCACTTTTATTGATGTAAGGTGGTACACAAACAGATCAGTTTCTATCAGCCTCTCCACCTCCCCCAGGCTCTGGGAGAAGTTGGAGGAGTGGGGGAGACAAGGGAACAGAACTGGCCTCTCACTGCAGGATGCAGAGCTAAGCGGTGGTGAAGAAGGGCAGGGGCTCCAACGAGGGAGAATCCTGCTTCCCTAGGCAGCAGGGGGGCTGTGTGCTCGGCTCACTCCTTGGATTCCATGTGGACCATCAAGTCCACAACACGGTTGCTGTATCCATACTCATTATCATACCTAGGGACAAATAGAAGTGCTGTCAGGACTGACCCATTTCTTGAATCCCTTCTTCCTCCATTGCTCCTGTTCCTCTGCCCCATCCCACACAACTGAACCAGGCAATTTCCCATCCACTTCCAGAAAAGTTAGCAGTAAGCATCCCTTCCATGCTCCATGAGGTGAGGGCAGTGTAATTTTGGATAACAAGCAATCTCACTCCAGTGTTACACACTCTAGCCACCCTCCTCAGCACAGGTCTTGTGCATCACCATCCAGCAGTGATGAACAAGACACAAGCCCCTACCCCCCACCACCCCCAGGCTCTGCCTACCAGGAAACCAGCTTGACGAAATGGTCGTTCAGTGCAATGCCAGCACCCGCATCAAAGGTGGAGGAATGGCTGTCGCCATTGAAATCACAGGAGACAACCTGGAACAGGCAGAAGTTGTAACACATGTAATTGTTACCCACAGCCAGAAGCAGAAGTTACCAAACTAGGATCCCAGCAACGCTGGTGCCATCAGAAAAATGATTTAAGCACCCGTAACCACTGGACAAGACATGAGGAGTTACTCACCTGATCCTCTGTGTACGCCAGGATGCCCTTCAGGGGCCCTTCAGCAGCAGCCTTCACTACCCTCTTAATGTCATCATACTTAGCCTGAAAAGGGACAAATTTAAGATGGTCAGATCCCAACTCACAGAAAATGTCCACCACAGAGGTGGGAAGGAGATGATACATGGAAGCACCATGCCAGGTGCTGTTTTCACAAAGATCACATCTTAGAGACAAGATGGATGCAGAGAGAGCAGCTCACATAGAGGAAGCAGGGGCAGGGTCAGGTTTTTAGGGCCTTGGTCCACATTACTTACTGGTTTTTCCAGACGGCAGGTCAGGTCCACAACAGAGACATTGGGAGTTGGCACACGGAAAGCCATTCCAGTAAGTTTCCTGTGAGAGACAGGAGTCAGCAGGGAACAGCACCCAGCACACCTCTGCCAGCCCTCCATGCTGCTAGGAATGGGTCAGAGCTGGCCAGGCACTGCCTGCCTCCTCCTGACACGCAAGGGATAACACTCACCCATTGAGCTCAGGGATGACTTTTCCCACAGCCTTAGCAGCCCCAGTAGATGCTGGGATAATGTTCTGGGCAGCACCTCTGCCATCCCTCCACAGCTTCCCAGAGGGCCCATCCACTGTCTTCTGTGTGGCTGTGATGGCATGGACAGTGGTCTGGGAAGAGAGCACAAGAGTAAGAACACAGGCAATATTCTCCAGAAAAAGCATCCCAGGGGACACAGGGAGTATAGATGCTTTCCCTCTCATGTGAGGGGACCTGTGTATAAGGCACTCTCCTCAGCAGCAAGCTTCAGACCTACCATAAGACCCTCCACGATGCCAAAGTTGTCATGGATGACCTTGGCCAAGGGCGCCAGGCAGTTAGTAGTGCAAGAGGCATTGCTGGGTTGGAAAGAAAAAAGCACATCAGCTAGAGATAACACATCTACAGAGGCAAGATGAGACCCCAGGAAGCTGGTGAGAGCTCCAGGCCAAAGAGCATCTTCCTCTCTCCTTACCTGACAATTTTCAGAGATTTGTCGTACTTCTCATGGTTGACACCCATCACAAACATGGGAGCATCAGCAGAGGGGGCAGAGATGATAACACGCTTAGCACCACCCTTCAGGTGAGCCTGGAAGAAAAAACAAAGAAAGAGAAGATAACTCAGAATACCTCCAACAGCTCACTTCTACCAGACAACTTCTTCTCCCTCCCAGCCCCATTTTGAGCAACTCTGTACAGTGATGCATCCCACAGGCAGAAACAGCAGTATCCCTTCTTCTGTGACATACTTACCCCAGCCTTCTCCATAGTGGTGAAGACACCAGTGGACTCCACAACATACTCAGCACCAGCATCTGCCCACTTGATGTTGCTGGGGTCACGCCTGAGAAGTGACAAAACTTAAGAGCTGCTCTGCACAATACCTGCTTTCACCCTCCAGGGGGGCAAAAGGGAGAGAGATACTTACTCCTGGAAAATGGTGATGGCGTTCCCGTTAATCACAAGCTTCCCATTCTCAGCTTTCACAGTGCCCCGGAAGTGACCATGAGTAGAGTCATATTTGAACATGTAAACCTAGCAAGGAAAGAGGGAGGAAGGTCAGGCACCCTGGCTGCCATCTCCTCAACCTTTGTTCGGCCTACACTACAGTCTCAGCTTCCCACCTCCACAGTGACCTTGTCTTACCACTGTGCTGAACCTCCCAGCTCTGTGTCCTCTACCTCACACCCAGTCTTCCCAAGAAGCTACTAGAACAGAGCCAGAGGAGCCCTACTCGGAAAGGCCCAGAGGGGGCACTGTAAAGCAACTCACCATGTAGTTCAGATCAATGAAGGGATCGTTAATAGCCACCACTTGGACTTTGCCAGAGAGAACGGCAGCCCGGGTGACCAGGCGGCCGATGCGGCCAAATCTGGGGAGAGACAGACACGGATGAGAGAGATCAACAGGGAACCTGCCGGGCTGGGCATGACCCGCTGCCCTCCCCTTGGATGATCCACTCCTCCCTCCCCTGTAGGGCAGCAGGGAGCCAGGCAGCCGTGTCCAAAGGCCAAAGCACCTCGGTTAAAGATTAAGAGCGACCCCTGCACCAAAAAGGTCAGGCGCTAAATTTACTGAGGGCCCCGGGGATCCGGTTACTCCTCGGCCCAGAGGCTTAAGTCACATTCCCGGGGCCACCACCGACACACGATCCATCGGACGACCTTTCTACAGGGGGCTGAAGCCCGCCGGTGGGGTGCAGGGACCCCCGAGGGGGGCCGGGGCAGGCGGGCACCGGCTGCGCT
Source organism: Cacatua alba (assembly GCA_024361745.1). NCBI lineage: Eukaryota > Metazoa > Chordata > Aves > Psittaciformes > Cacatuidae > Cacatua > Cacatua alba. The sequence continues at coordinate 24,439 of JANEMJ010054761.1, forward strand.
TCCGGGGTGAGTCACCCCGAACCCGCATGGAAGTGACTCAGCAGCCGCTGCACCCCGGCCCCTCCACGCAGCACGGGGGGCCATGGGAGGCACCGGCTATCCCCGCCCCAAAATCCCCCCAGCGCCCTTGAGCCGACCTTGCCCCCCTCCCACTCCACACACCCCCGGGCGCCTCCCAGTGCCGCAGCCCGGCCGCGGCACTCACCCATTGACTCCGACTTTCACCATCTTCGCCTCTTCGGGATGTTCCTGCGGGCACAAACCGCCGGTGAAGCGCACGGCGTGCGGA
>JANEMJ010054763.1:0-30246 GCA_024361745.1 Cacatua alba
CTTCTCCTTCCCCCTCTCCCCATGGCTTTAAAGTGTTGATTTTCTTTCTACACTTAATACCACAGTTAATCAGTACATAAAGCTTGTGTATGATAGTTTTTACAGAGAAATGTCTGCACTGGTCTCTAAGGCTATGTCAGTGTAAATGCCATTTGGAACTCAGAAAGCAAAGCAAATTGTGAGGGTGAGGCAACAGGGGAACTAGAAGGAGCAGAGTTTGTGCTAGCGCAGACTGTCCATGGCCAGGAAAACTGCTCAGCTTTTGTCTGAGAAGATGCTGCTGTTGGTGTTGCTTCAGCTGTGTAGCTTCTCTGCAAGGCCATGTGTTGTGTGATGCAGAACTGCTCTGGGTACCTGACCTTGGCATCTGGCCTCATACCTTTATTCTGGGGCTTTTTTTGTGTGGTGTTAGTGCTGGTTATAGCTCTGCCCTACTCTGCGCTGAGCAGGCAGTGCTTCAGTTCAGTGCTTTTAAGAGCACATATGAGCATGCCAGAGATGGCGAGTGGGATGGGGGGAGGGCCTTAAGAACACTGTCATCTCACCAGAAGTCTTCTGATCCTGATGACCTAGATTGGTCAGACAGTGCCATTATCACACTGCTGGGTCTTGCCTCTCTTGCACTGTTCTCTGGAATAGCTCAGCTGCTGTTCTGCTCACTTTAATAGTCTCTAGCAAGGCAAAGATCTTGATTGAATTGGTTCTTTTAAGCACATGAGTAGGGATGATGTAGCTAAAACCTGACTAGGCCCAGTGGGAAAGGGCTTAGTGTTTTTGTGAATACTTAATTCAGTATATAATCATTTAGTCATTACGCCAGTAAGAAGATTACATTTGATACTAAAACCCTGTTCTGTGTACATCAGGGGCAGTAACACTTGATTTTCAGTGGTTTTGTGGGCTTTTCTCTCCTCTCTATTGCAATATTCATCTTGTTATATGTTCCTCCTGCAATTTCCACTGCCTGAGAGAATGAACTGACTAGTTTAGCAGGCATGAATTAACTTGTTTGCCCAGCTGGCTGCTCCCAGAATAGGTGTGTGGGTCATTTTTTATTATTTTTGCCTTAGCGAACACCACTGAGCTGCTTATTTTTTCCCAAAACACCCAGGGATACGAGTTGGTAGGTACAAATGTTACTGGGTGATGGTTGTGACTTAGTAACTGTTGTCTGAGCTTCCTTACAAAACAATCTCAAAACTAATTGCGGGGCAACTCTGTGTATGCATCTATGATTAAGCTGAGTCTCACCTGGGGAGTTAAGCTTTGATTTCTGTGGTAGTATCTTACTGTTTGTACTGTAGGATTTTTGGTAGGAGGCGTGCTTGGAATTTAGGAAGAAAGCAGCACAAACTGTCCTTGTCCTCTCTGCTGATAAACTCACTTCTGTGGGCTGAATGTTTTTTGCTTTCTGTTCTTTTTGAAGTTTGTTACTTGTTAGATGTGGTTTTGCCAGTAGTATGATGAAATTTTATTGAAATGGTATATATTTTGTTCTGTCTTGCCAAAAGAAGGAGGGACTTGGACTATAACGATTCCTTGTAGAAGTGGCCAACTTGTATAAATAGTATCAGTAATCAATAGGTGTCTCTTGTTCAGACATGTGCATGGTCTCAGCTTGTAAGGATGAGCTTCTTGGGGGCAGAATGTTTTAGAAGCTGTTGTGGGAGCTCAGACGCTTACATGAGGTGCATTGCCTCGTTCGAGGCATGTTGTTGCCCAGTGGGGTGGAGACAGTCATCTTTATTTCATCCACTGCAAGCCTCCCATGTCTCTTAGAACACATGTTCCTCTGTGTGCACTCGGGAGGAAGCTGCTTGAATTATGTAGACACTTAACAAACAGTTTACCACTGGGATTCAGAAGAGAAGTGACTTGTGCACCAGCGGGTCCTTGCACCAAGTTTTCTGCAGCAGATGAGCCTAAGGCTTACATTCTACTCCACCAAACTCAGCCTTTTATTCAACAGTATCTTTAAAAATATTAATGTAGACAGAATTCGTTCAAAAAGTAAGTTTCTGAATACAGAATAGAAATACTTTTCACTAGAAAGGTTATTTGTGTGTGTTGAGGAACTATTGGAATACATATAGAACTATAAAATCCTGATGCATCCTAAGCCAATATTTGCCATACATTTCCTGTATACTAAACATAGGTGCCCTAATGTAGTTGCTTGCAGTCACAGAACAGCCTCAAAGGATCATCTGGTCCAACCTTCTGTGGGAAAGGGAGCCTTGATAATATGAGCAAGCACTCTGTTCAGTCACATCTTGAAAACCTTGTGATGGACTCTGCCACCTCCTTGGGGAGGTTGTTGCAGTGACTGATTGTTGTCACTGTAGAATCCCTCTCCTGGAATCAACATGTTCATACTCTTTGTGCTATAATGATACTGAGTGGAGGAGGAAGTACAAAAAATGGAAGCATAATATCTTTTACATATTGAAATAGTTATAATGAGAATCTACCTAGTTTCACTTTTTTAGCAAGAAAAATTCAGTACTGAAGTTTGCTTATTTAAAGATGATTCTGTAGCAAAGTGAGTGAAAATTCTTGGCTCCTCCATCCTCAGAAAGGAACACAAATACAAAAAGAGTACAAGGAAATTATTTAAAAGACCAAGTGCATGGGTCTGGTTGAACCTGTAAGAATGCATCATCTGAGCATTTTCCTGAGAGCTTCTCTGGAGGCTGCTGGGAGTGTTGTGGCAGTCTGTCTGCTCTTCTGCAAGCCCTGGGCCCTTCCTGGTAGCGGCACACTGCTGGCATTTTTATTTGTCATATGACTAAACCTTTAAGAGCTTGTTCTGACACATGCCAGTCATGCTGCATGATTGACATGCACTGGTCATGTGGCCGTGTAATTAGTCATGTTTTGATGTGACTGACTAGGTGTCTTCACTGCTGTGATTAATACCCGTGGCTTTTGTCACATGGTGGAGGTGTCCTGTGGGTGAGCTGGGGCAGAAGCTGGGTTCTGCTGCTGTCTGGTGTCTGTGTCAGGGTGATGTTTGTGAATCCTCACCAGTGAGGATTGTGGCCCAGCTCTGCCAGATACTGAACATGTTTGTAGGTGGCAGTTGGGCTCAAATATTTTTTTTTTCTCTGGAGTATTTGTTTAATCTGTGCAGCTGTGGAAGGCAGGATGGAGTTAACTAAAAGCAATCCTTGCATGTCATTTAGCTGAAATTAAATAAAATTCAAGAAAACAAATGAGCCTGAATCCAGTCTTTATTTTCTGTGAATGGATAAATGATTACTTTTGACATAGCACTAATTTCACTGTACAGTGGTGCATTAGGAAGCGCTGCCAAGATTGTGAGGGGGTTCTGTAAATGTGTTGCAGTGACTTAGTCTGCACTAGTGGTGGGATGCACAGGATGAGTCATTTTCAATCATAACTTCTGGTGATCTAACAGCCTGATTAAATATTGAAATCTAGCAGTGCAAAAGTTTTTAGAGAGTTTGTTGTATGTTCTGTTTCTATCAGATACCATGCTTATGTGGAAGTGCCCCATGCCTGCTCTGCCGATGCTGTCCCAGCGGAAACAACTCCACCATAACTCGGCTCATATATGCATTCTTTTTACTTCTTGGCGTGAGTGTTGCCTGTGTGATGTTAATACCAGGCATGGAAGAGCAGCTGAAGAAGGTCAGGTTACGTCTTTTCTAACATGTGTGGTAGAACAAATGTCATAGACGATAGTAAATGACATCTTGAAAGCATGGGTTTTATTTTGAAATAGATCATTTTGCTGCCACCTGTGCTTCGCAGTCACCATTAATTTGATTGTAGATAATATAAACAAAGAACTCATGGGACCATCACTGCATGGATGAGAAGTACTATTTAAAGTTGCACCTCTTCCTTAACAGCTCGGAGGAGGAAAAAACAAAATCTTGTATCAAACAAGAAAATGTATTTTATATATGGAGTTTTAAATTATACATTATTGAGATGCTTGTATTTGTGGCACTTGATTGGTTTTGGTTGCTGTTAATAAAATCAAAAGATAATCACAGTAGTTTCATTCTGCTATACTGGTTAAAGTTCTATTTTAAAGTGTGTGAATGCACAACAAAAATACTTTTCACTAATGATAGTAGCATATTTTTCACTAAGGAAATGAGGAAGTGCTTATAGGATTTTACAGTTTATTAGTTATATGCAGATACGATAGTGCATGTAAAATTACTGAGTGATAATTTGAGTTATGGGAGTGCATATAGGTTCACTGAGCCTGGAATGCATGTGCTTTTGTTCTGTTAGTGTTTGATTTGCCGTTTTTATTTTGTTTCTAGGTGATACGAACTTCTGCTAAGCATGCTTTTGATTTTTTCCCCCCAAATGATTCATCTGTAAATGGTTATTTTGGTGTGGCGTAGTAACTACATTAGAGTTTCTGTGAGAGCCATGTTTGTCACCTAGGAAAGAAAATTACATCCTTCTGGAGTATGATTTGACTTCAGAAAGATGTTGTTCATGTCCTTGTAGTGACTGGAAAGGATATTCTCAGCTGTTTCGTATGGAGGTTACAGATACTTCTAATTGATGTTGCTTTTTTGATGGGAAGGCTGTTTCTATTTTAGAGAAGTAAGCAGGCTGCCTTCTCCTAGCTACCTGATAGTAGCTGTCAAATCAAATTTATTAAATCCCAGATCTTTTATTTATCTCCTGATTCAGATCAGCAAGTGAAAACTGCATTTCCGTGAGAAGTTCTGAAATTGCTAATATCAACACACACACCCCCCGTTAATAAGACTTGGTTTTGTTTAGAATTTGCGTATGTGGGATTTTTTTTCCTTGAATGTTTTTAGTATTCTAGTTTGAATGACAATACAGCCCTTCAGTATTATATTTTCTAGCAATGATGATAGTTGCATAACATTAAAATATTCATTAATGGTATATTAATAACTAGTTAATACATATTTACTCACAGGAGGCCTTTTACAGATCTCTGAAGTATCTTGTATTTATCACAGATTCCTGGGTTTTGTGATGGAGGTGTGGGAACAACTATTCCTGGTGTGTACGGCCATGTGAATTGCGATGTACTAGTTGGTTACAAAGCTGTGTACCGTGTGTGCTTTGGTATGGCCATGTTCTTCCTCCTCTTCTCCTTATTGATGATCAAAGTGAAGAGCAGCAACGACCCAAGAGCAGCGGTGCACAATGGGTAAGATACAGACATGAGAACAGACATGAGCAGTGTGTGCATGTGAGATAAAGCTACTGTGAAAATAATGCCTGCGGCTGAGCACACTGGTCAAATTTACTGTTCCACAAACAGAGTTTCATAGTAGCTAGAGGGGTGTTGTTGCAGTAGAGGGCACTCAAAGTTCTTAGACATGGCAGATTAATTTTTCTAAGAGGAAAAGATCCATTTTGACAATGGATAATCTGTCCAGAGGTTTCCCAAGATCAGAGGTTCTGCTTATGTGCAAAGATGACAAAATTCAGAGATGAATACTGGTACTAAGTTTCATTCCACTAAGTTTTTTTCAACAAATTGAAAGATTAAAAAGCCTTATCTGTCCATCTGTAAGAGGAATTACACTCCTAACTTTGATGTTTGTAAAGGCTTGCACTTTTCTGAGCAGTTTTATTTTGAATCTTATAACTATTTATGTATGTTTCTATATAGATATATAACATATCTTTTCCCCCTCTGTTATCTTTTCTTCGTTCTTCCCTCTGCATAAAGAAGTATGAGTTATGTATTTAATTTCTGCGCTTTCTAGTAAATTTTTCTTTTGTATTGCATTGTAGGTAGCATTATCAGATGGAAGATGAATGAAATTGACATAAGTGGTAGTTTTCATCCAGGCTCAGCTTATGTGTAACATAGCTTCCTGAACCAAGGAGATGTAAATAACTATAATAGGGAATAACATTAAAAAGCATAAAATGATTTATGGTGCCTAGTCTTGGTGGTCACCGTGATTGCTTAGACTACTTTTTCAAAATGATTATACTTAATGGAAGCTATGAACAGCTAAGCCATAAAAATGAAAATCAGTGTAATAAGATAAAACATTTCTAGCATTAAATGAGAAAAATCTTCAAATGATTGCTGTAGGGAAAGGAAAGTCATTAAGACTGAGCAGAATATTGCTGGTTTTGCTGCTTTTGTTTGTTTTGGTCTTTAAAAAGAGGCCAGGTACAATATTAAGATGCATTAGCAGCAGTAACTCAGATCAGCCTTTCCCTCCACCCTGCTTTGTTCAGAAGAGCATACTTGGTACAAGCAAAAAGAAAATAGTTCAGGTACATTCTATAGCAACACTTTGGGGTGGGGTGGGTTGTTTGTTTGTTTGTGTTTTTTTTTTTCTTGTGGGGTTTTTTTTTTGTTTGTTTGTTTGGTTTGGTTTGGTTTTGTTAAACCTAAAACTGCTTAAGTGTTTGGGATTTTCTTGATGTCCTTGTCTGGGGTTGTGCTCTCCAGTACAAATGTCGGTACTATTTATGCAACCTGTAGCAGTTTACTCTTAGCCAGTCTAGTGTCAGCACCAGGGTAGAAGGAAAAACAATACTTATTAAGTATTGTACCAGTAACAACGTTACTTCCAACACTTCTGTAATAACTGGTTGCTCCAACACAGGTAGCTTGATGAAAACCATGGCTTTTAATTTTTGAAATTGTATGTATCTTCTGTAATACTTAATGATGTCATCTTTCTGTCAGTGATTTGAAATGTTCAGAATACTGGGTTTTCCCATATATGTGTACTAACTTTTTCGTACTTATGTGCAAGTTAAGCTTAGTTGTGTGGTCTGGTGCCAGTGTTTGCTGCCTTGGCTTTAATGGCAGTATTCAGAATGGTTTCCAGCCTCGGGTTAATAGAAAAAATCAGTTATAATGTATTCACAGGATTGTTGCTGGCTTGCACAGAATTCATACAGAGTGTAGGTGGTGTTTCAGATGAGAAGTGCTTTCAGCTGTCACACATGTTATATGGGTAGAATGTCAAGATCCCTTTAAAAAGTCTGGAAATTAGAGATTAGATTTAATCAAACTTGAACATCTTCTTATGTCCACAATTGAGGATGGCAATTAAAAAAAAAAATAAAAAGTGGATTCAAAACCTAGTTTTAGTGGGGCGTGTATTACACCATGAATGTTGTTAATTCAGCTTTCAGTGTGGGTTTAGTCACTTCTCTATGTCCCAGTGAATTAGTCCATTTTCCCCTGTATTCTTCACTCAGTCATCTCACATAGTTCCTCTCCATACAACTGGAATGTGCTTCTCTGGTCACCATCCCCTGATTGTAACAGCCAGAAGGACAGATTCAACTTGCTCAAAGTATGAGGAAAGATGGGCAGGGATAGAAAACTGGAAAGCCGTCCAAATGTTTGACGTTATGGGGTGTGGTACCTGTCTTTGTTATATTCAGTTTTGAAGTACATGTAGATGATACTGTGCCTGTATTTGGAGCTGCCTGCCACTGTGATCAGAAAAAATCATCTTCAGCTTCTTATAGTTTTGTTGGTGTAACTTTCTGATTTGAAGTTTCCTATGGAGGATGTATTTATACACAGTCTGTATTTGGGGTGAGTTTAGTAAATCTTTAGTGGAAGATACTTGCTTGTCTGTTTTCTAGGAAACATCTGATCTGTTTTGTTTGTCCATGACTATCTTCTACTAGAAAAAAAATAAAATCCAATGCTACTGCCCTCGAACAGGGACTTAGAGTTTGTTTGTGTCCATTCTGTGACAGATAAATCCTTTGCTTTTGTTGCTGCGATTAAACCTCAGCAGATGTAGGCCTAAAGAGTCTGAATCTAGGCTTTGGTACATCTCTTCCTTGTAGGAAGTGAATCGAGACTGGTAGGGAACTCCAGCATAACGTTTTCTGTCATTGTAGGAACCAAACAGATCTGGCTTTTTGGTTTGATATTAAAAACAGGTAGGGATTTTTAACCTGTTTTTCTGATAGGCAAGCAGCTCAGTAAGGTCACTGCACTAGGTAAAAACCTTCTTAAAAAAACCCCAACCAAACAAAAATCCTCACAATTATCTTCACCCTGGCTTAACTTGTAATACGTGAGTGAGATATCCCTGGGAAATGTGCCAAATTATGTGTCAGTCTAGCACAGTTTAAGCATAATAAGAACAAAAATCTTGGGCAGGTAAGAAAAGATTTTTAACCTACTTCAAAGTAAGTGAGTTAAGAGTTGGGGTTTTTAATTCACTCATTCTTAAAGATGTGCATTTTGTGTACTTTCAAGTTCTGGTGAATTAGATCAGACTTTAGCAGTGGCCTTTTTTTCTTTTTTTTTCCTTTTAGATTCTGGTTCTTCAAATTTGCAACAGCACTTGCGATTAGTGTTGGAGCTTTCTTCATACCAGAGGGACCATTTACAACTGGTAAGGGAATATTTTCTTCTGCTGTATCATGGTGCCATCATAAATGGTTTTAAAATGAAACTAAATGCATGCTGATGTCTTAGAGCTTTAATTGTATCGGTCTAACTATAGCACTTTTCTTTGTTTAGGGACGTATCTGTGCTTCTTAACTTCTTGTTTTCTTTCTCTTCTAGTGTGGTTTTATGTAGGTATGGCTGGAGCATTCTGCTTTATTCTTATTCAGCTGGTCTTGCTTATTGACTTTGCCCACTCCTGGAATGAATCTTGGGTTGAAAAAATGGAGGAAGGGAACTCAAGATGCTGGTATGCAGGTAAAGGACTGGACCACAAGCAAGTTTTAGATTTAATTGTGTGTTATGTCAAATCAGTTATTCACCAAGTTGTGCATTTTACAAGAGTGCAGAAGGGCTACTTCATGCATAAGTATCACTTTCTCAGATGACGTAGTTCATCTCTGTTGTGCTGTCCTTTTGATGTCAAGTTAAATAAGGGGGGCAAGGGAGAGGGGCAGCAGTCTTTCAGTAATAAGATCTAATTTCTGGGAGCAGGGTTTCAGTTTGTGATAGCAAAGAAGTGGCAGTTGCAGGTGTTATTTTTTGTTTGTGTTTTGCTTTTTTCAGCCATAAATTTTGTTACACCTTAGCACTAATTAAAACCAAACTAGTCTCTTACTGCTTCATGTGGAGCATAAGTATCTCAAATAATTTTTTACTTTCTGTCTGCCAATCGATCATTCTTCTAATGTACATGCTGAGTGAAAGGCTGAGATAGTAGAGGAAATACATGTTAATTTTAACAAATCATTTCAGATGTGATAATTTAGGTATTTCAAAAGGCAGTACGGCCTGTCTTTGTCCAATGGCGGTTTTGATCTTTAATGTTTTTAGCAAGATGGAATTTGGAAATAACATTTGGTTTTCCTTCTGTTGGAGAGGTAGTTCTTCAGTTTCTTTTTTAAGCTTTTAGCCAGAGTGTGTGTAGGATAACTCTGTTCCTTCACACTTGCTGCTCTTGGTTGCTCTTTGAGCACCAGAGAATCTAGGATGGCTTCAGGCTTCCCATTTATTGTGTTCTTTCTTTTTAACACATCAGAGTATTGAGAACTTACTTCCTTTGTGCTTCAGTGCCCAGAGCTGCTGTCTAATTGTGATTGTATGCCGTATCCAAAACCTGAGAAGCATGTAATACTATTTCAGTTCTAATACTTTCCGTTATTAAGCAGTTTCACTCTTTTTGTGTCTCTTCGCAGCTCTGCTGTCAGCTACAGCTGCCAATTACCTGCTGTCTCTGGTAGCTATTGTCTTGTTTTATGTTTATTACACTCATCCGGAAGGTTGTTCTGAAAACAAGACATTCATCAGTGTTAATATGCTGCTGTGTATTGGTGCTTCTGTCATGTCAATTCTGCCAAAGATTCAGGTATAGTTTTAATTCTTTTATCTTCTAGATTTGTTTGGGGTTTTTTTGTTTGGGGTTTTTTTTTTTTTTTTTAAATCAGTCTCAGAAACCTATTATACATAATAAAATATATAATTGTGCCTGAGAATTGTAATTGCCTAACTTTGCTGTTTCATGACTACTTTGCATAGGAATCTCAGCCAAGATCTGGTTTGCTGCAGTCTTCCGTGATCACAGTTTATACCATGTATTTGACTTGGTCAGCTATGACCAATGAACCAGGTAAGTACAGGAGCAATGTATGTTTTTTTGGGTAACCAGTTTGGCAGTAAATTGTATTTTCACCATTTTGCAAGGCAGTATTTGAATGGGCTACTACAATGTGTGTAAGGTAGAGGCAGGACTCATTAGTTTGTGTTCTCTTCCCCCTCCCCAACTTTCTGTAATCATACTGAAGAAATAGTTCTTCCAAAGATAATGTGTTTTTTCACTTGCTCTTATGTTTGTCATATGGAAGAATTTCTACCTCTTACTGGCAGGATTGCAGTATTCTAAAGCTTAGATGTTGCAGACTCCCACAGCTCTTCCCAGGTGTCCGGAAGGTTCATCTCCCTACCAAGTTTCAAGTTTCCTACTGGTGACTGAGATGCTACTGATTATATTTTTCCAAACCGAGGATTTTAAATAATGTGTTAATAAATGTTTTCAATGCTGCTTGTGTCTGAAAGCAGCTGAGCATCTCTAAAAAAAAAATTCTAAAAATGCAGAAATTCTGGTTGTTAAAATAAGCTGTCAAATATTGATTTTGTTGTTTTTAATTGGGTCTCTAGCCCTTTTGTCTTTAATGATGGACAATCTTCTGTTCTTCTGTGTAATAGTACATATGAGTCATATCTAATTCCTGCAGTAATTATGGGGAAATAGGATGGTCTGCTGCTCTCAGCTGTTTCATCCGTGTTATCTGTGAGGTGGTAGATTGGGAACTGTTGGTAATATGAATCTGACTTTGTAGGGTTATTTTCCAACTCTGAGATGGCTCTGGTACCCCATCTACAGAGTGTATTGTTGTCAGACTTGTTTTCTAATGGTAGAATTTGTAAAGCTTAATAAGCAGAGCATTTTTACGTTCTGGTATCTAATTATGAGATGAAACAGTAATGCAGTTGATGCATATCTTATATAAGTTTAAAATCCTTTTTTCTGCTTGGAGAGACAAATTTTTGTCACATACGGTCATTTGCCTGCTTTAGAGAGACTCAGTAGGCTAAAATCAGATTTAAAGGTTGCTTTTTACCTCAAGACTGTCACAGTTCCTTTCTATTACCATGCATTTGGTGTGGAAATGTACTAAAGTCCTAATGTAATACCTCCCACAGACAGGCGCTGTAACCCAAGTTTGCTGAGCATCATTGGTTACAACAGCACCACCATTCCAGCTGAAAGTCAGGTAGTTCAGTGGTGGGATGCACAAGGAATTGTAGGACTGGTTTTGTTTTTGCTCTGTGTTCTCTATTCAAGGTAAGCTTCTTTTTAAAAAAAAAAAAAAATAATCCTATTAACTTGTATTACTTCTCATTGCCAGATACTGAATTGTATTTATTTGAGTAACTGTACTGTGTCCTTTCGTGTCAAATGCAGCATCCGAACATCCAACAACAGCCAAGTGAACAAGCTGATGCTGACCAGCGATGAATCGACACTGATAGAGGATGGAATGCCCAGGAGTGACGGCTCCCTTGATGATGGAGATGATGTTCACAGAGCCATAGATAACGAGAGGGATGGAGTTACTTACAGTTACTCCTTCTTTCATTTCATGCTTTTCCTGGCATCACTGTATATCATGATGACACTTACCAATTGGTACAGGTATTTACATTCGATAACATGTTTTTCTAAATAATAAGCATACAAGATGCTGTTAAAGAAAATTCTTCACCCCATATTTTTCACAGCAGAGTGTCATCTGATTCTTAGATGAATAATGTAACTGAGTGGTACCAGGAGTTAGGAGCGGCTTGAGCTGTGTGCCTTCGGGGAGGGACCCAGAACAAAGAGATTCCTGGGGTTTTCTACCCTTGCATTCTGTGCACCAGCCCATCACGTTGTTCAAGCAAGCACCTTCCTTGCACATGCTTCTTGGTCCAATGGTGAATTTTGGTCTGGGTTCTTCTGTCAGTTATTGGGTTCTTTCTGAGCCTCTTCTTATCCATTTCTTATCTCTCCAGTTGTCACTCCTTGCTAACAGATGCAATTCCTTTATCTACCAGTTTGCAAGGGTCTCAAGGCCTTCGTTTACATAACTAAACAAGTGCAGGTTGTAAATTAAGTTCAGCTTTATCCAGGTGGGAGTTAGCTGCTTGTGGCCTAAGGCTCTAGTAACTTCAGCTTCCCATGCTAAGCAACTACTAACGGTAAGCAAAAGCACCCATTCAAAGTAACTCAGTTAAAGGAGTTCAAATAACTAAACTTAATTCACAATAGATGCCATCTTTTGCTGGACAAGGAGGTAAGTTGTGTGCTGTGGGGAATGTAGGTCTGGAATGGGTCTTCTCAAGGGAAGTATACTGTTAGATCTATATTAAATGAGTTGTATTTGAAGACTGGGAGTAGCCAGCCTTGTTTACAAGTGCTTTGTTATATTTTCTTGAGTAATTGTTACGATTCACTGGACTGCTGAAATATCTCCTGCTGAAATGAGCAGAATAGAGTCTTAAATTCTGTAACAATTACAAATAAGTAATCACCAGGCCCATGTCTGGTACAGAGAGCTGGAAAAAGGAGAGATGGGACGTGTTATATCAGCAGGTTGAGGGAGAGGTGATCTTACCCTCTGCTCCGTACTGGTGAGGCCACTCCTGGAGTCCTGGGACCAGTTCTGGGCTCCCCTGTACAACAGAAGCATGGGCATACTGGAGAGAGTCCAGCAAAGGGCCACAGGATGATGAAGGGACTGGAGCATCTCTTGGAAGATGAGAGGCTGAGAGAGCTGGGACTGTTCAGCCTGGAGAAGAGAAGGCTCAGGGGGCCTTATCCCTGTATATAAGTGCTGAAGGGAGGGTGCAAAGAGGAGAGAGCCAGGCTCTTTTCAGTGGTGCCCAGAGGCATTGGGCACAAACTGAAACACAGGAGGTTCCCTCTGAACATCAGAAGCTTTATCACTGCAAGGGTGACTGAGCACTGGCACAGGCTGCCCAGGGAGGTTGTGGAGCTTCCATCCTTGGAGAGGTTGAAAATCCATCTGGGCACAGTTCTGGTTTGCAGGATGTAGGTGGCCCTGCTTGGGCAGGGAAGTTGGATGACCTCTACAGGTCCCTTCCAACTTCAGCCATTCTGTGGTGGGGTACGGTGGAAGGAAATGTGGTTGTCTGCTCCTTAAAAAATTCTCACAATAGAAAGTCCTCCTGAGTGGGAATTGTTACAATGCTAACAGCTTGAACAGATGTTCTTCAGAGTTCAAAAAATATAAATTATGGTTTCTTTCATGTTAAAGGACAATTTGTATCAAAATACTAGAAAGGTGTTCTCTTCAAAGTGACTCTTAATAGTCCCGCTGCGTGGGTCAGTATGACATAAAGAGTAGTAATTCTTCTAGGTGTTGTCTTTTGGCAAGGTGAAATGCATTAGTTGTATCTGTAAATGTTATCCGTTCCCTTCCTTTTCACAGACTTGCTTAGAGATTCCACATAATTATTTCTGCTGCTTGACAGCTTCTCTTACTATTTTTTGGGGTGCTGTTGCTTTCCGCTTTCCTGTGACACCAACATACAGTTGGCATTCTTGTACAGGTTGGTGGGAACTGCCTGGAAGAAGGGTAGAAGTGTCCTTGGAGGTGTGGAGCTTAAGTGGAAATGACCTACTGTGAAAACAGGGTTGAAGAGTGGTGTACTACACAAGTATGTCTGTTCAAACGAAGATTGCAAATCATCACTTTTCTTTTCCTTCTTTCACAGTCCGGATTCTTCTTACGAGACCATGACCAGCAAATGGCCATCTGTCTGGGTGAAGATATCTTCCAGCTGGATTGGCATCGTGCTGTATGTGTGGACTCTGGTTGCTCCGCTGGTCCTCACAAACCGTGACTTCGACTAAGTCACGCTGCTCTCTATTGAGACTCTGTTAGCTTCATTCACAGTGTCTTTGAGACAAACAGTATTCCAGATAGTAGTGCAGTTGTAAATACGTGTGTGTGCGTGCGTGTGCTGTCCATGTAGGATACCCTGCTTTATTCTGCATGATTACCTTGAATCATGTCTTCTGTCATTTCACTAGATGACTTTTTCTAGCTGAGCTCAGTGACAATTGCTGTCATGATGGTTGTCATAGGATTACTCCTAGATCAAGTGCTTTGGGAGCATTAGATGTAAGATCAAGACCCTTTGAAAGCAGGGTGTTTGTTTTTTTTGTCCACCTCAATTGCATTAAGTAGTAGTAGGAAAAAAATTGCAAGTGTTGTTAATTAGGGTAACCAGTGTTAGATCAGGCTGTGGCAGCAAAGGAGAGGCTGCCTTTGATCATCCCTGTTGCCTTGATTCCAAAGCAAGTATTGAGTAAACATTGTTAAAGTGGTGCATGTTGGGGGTTAGTGGACATCCTGCAGCAGCATTTTGGCACTGGCAGCCTGACCCTTGCCCGTCCCAAGGGCAGCAGTACCTTCAGCACAGATGGTAAATGAGGGAACTTGAGCTTGAAGCTGCAGAGGAGCTGATGTCCTACCCTCCTGCGTGCTGCTGGGTCTGATGTGCGCCCTTGCAGACAGGAGGGCAGATGCCCTGGCGAGAAGGGTCCTGGCATGAGATGTTTAGAAGCACATTTTTAAGGCATCTGTTTACAACGTGCATCTACGTATTATTACTGTTTTTGAATTAGTTTAAATGGGATAGCTGTGCTGTAATTTATTGCCTTTTTGTGTGCCGCTTTCTTCTTGGCTAAGCTACAAGAGTTTGCAAGGAGCAGAGTGGTGAAAACTGTGTAAGCCCTTTAGAGGCATTTTTGAGTATTGTGGTTAAATTAAAAAAGAAGCAGAGGAAAAGGAGTACTGAAATTGCAGTAGCTGAAGGAGGCTTGTATTAACTGAGGCTTCAATAAGTGTCTCTTCATGTATTTGGGGCTCTAAATTTTGAAATCTTTTAATGTATTAGGTATTTTGCTTGTTGTTTGCTGCCAGAGATGGACCCGAGCATAGGAAGTCTAGATCTAGGCATGAGCTATTAACCCATTTGATTAAGATACTGTATAGTTCCTGGGCACTTACAAAACCTTAAATGCTTTTGTACTTGCTGCTTTGTAACTGAAGTAGGTAAGCTCAGTATTTCTGTTACTTGCTGCAACTTGAGGCTGGAGCAGCCTGGCTGGGGGCGATCCAGAGCCTTCAGCAGGCATCATGTTACTGTGGCGTTTATACTCTACTTCCTGTTGCCAGTTATTCTCTAAGCTTTTGTTTTAATTCTGCACCTGAACACTGACAGTTACAGCAGGAGTCTGACATCTCAGACAAACTTGAGATGGTAATGGAAGGATTAAGTAAAGGCTTGTAATAATTTGGAATATGTTGTTACCTTATTAATAAATAAATTTGGATGAAGATGTCCAGTGGCTCGATGTCTCTCATTATTGCAGGATGTGAACTGTGTGTGTTTTTTTGCTGTATTCTCATCTTCTATTCCCAGGGGGTGTTTTATGGCACTTGTCATCCCAGATGCAACAGCAGCAGCACTGCAGCATGCCCAGCAGGGCAGGTACTGCTGGGCTCTTGGGGAGGTCACATCAAACCCCAGTGCCAAGTTCTCTGCCAGTTCTTCCCTCTGGGCCCTTCTGCTGCCATCTCTCTGAAAACATGAACATGCAACACTTGTAACTACTTCTTCACCTGCTGCCTCTCCATTGTATTGCAAATGTGTTGGGTGTGTTAAGTGTGGGTGACACCCCTGAACGCTGGTTCTACCACAGCAGTTCTTGAGTCCTGTAGTAAGTAACTAGGCTGTGAACTGGGAAGATGAACAGATGGCTGGGCCTATACCTTCAGCTTCTTTGGAGAAGGGGGATATAAAAACTGGAAATCTTGATTGTAGTGCCAGAGTTGTGGAATAGATCCTGTTGTGTGTGTGTTAAGTTACTAAATCCAGTTTCTCCCTTCCCTGGAATATCTTGCATACTGGCATTCCTCAGACCTCCCCAGCTACAGCTTTGAGGGCAGAGAAGGAACAAAACTTTTCACAAAGAGTTTAACTTACTGCTTATACTGAATCAGGAACTCAGGGTGACAAGGTTTAGTTAAGTATCCTGGCAGCACCTTTATCAAGCATTAGTGACTCCTCTGCTATGCAGCCATGTAATGCAGCTCCAGCACCTTCACCTGAATAAAGGTGGAAGACTTTAGTGACTGACAGAAACACTCCTGCTCTTGAGCTCTTCAGCTGGAAGGAAAGCTGTGGCTCAGAAAACAAAGGAGAGAACAGCCTTTTGTGTACTACCATAGGAAGACAGTTTGCTGCATTAGCCACTTGTTTTGGAAGCATATAAACCTTGAAGGTCGGAAATAATGAAACTATTTTCTAATAAGCATGTATGGAAGCAGACCTCACTGCACAGCTACTTGGGCAGGCAGAAAAAGGGCTGTTAGATCCATCTGGTACATGAAGTAAGAGACAACTCATAACAAGTGTCACACTTACTTAAGTAACATTTATTTTACCGGCATAAATGGTCCAAGATAAAAGTACTCATGCAGTCAAGGGGCCTGGCGGCTGTGAAGAACTTTTCCCCGGTTTGTGCTATGTGTGAGCACTTCCGCTGAAGTGAAAGTAAGGCAGAACCAAGATTTTGCAAGGTACAGGCACTTTGTTCCCAGTTCAAGCAGGGGAAAAAAAAGCCTACATCAGGTCCTGGTCCCCCCCACCCCAAAAAAGCCGTATGTTTGTTAAACAAAATGTTGTAAAAAATAGAAAAAAACCAAGATACAGAAAGTCAGTGCTCTCTAACCATACATAACTAGTTTACGTCATATGTAAGAACAGAAGTATAAGAAATCATAAATCAAAACTTACTATCAACAAGTGTTCAGTTACCTGGGATAACTGAATGTGTAATACCAAGTACTTCACAGCAGTACAGCAACAGTCTTAACTTGGTATTGCCAACCGTGCCTCACAGCTGTTCTAACCACATAGTTAAACAGTTGCTTGTAGGCAGTAACATAGGAAAAGTATTTCAGATTCCACGTTACCTGGTTACATAAAACAGTGATTTACAAAAAACTCATATACCAAACAATATTCTAAATAAATAGTTCATGGCTATATACAGAGTCCCCGTCGCATCAGTTATCCAAGAAGGGCATGTCTGTGTCCATGGGAGCCGGGGCAAGTTCACATAGATAGAACAGCGTGGCTTCGCTCGCTTCTGCCTCTGTCAATGGCTCCAGCCGCACCAGTTTGCTCTGGGTGGGCTCAGGATCCAGGCTGCTCTCAAGCAGCTCGTCCACTTCAAGGGGTTTTTCAACACAGGAAGGAGTTTCCACAGCGGAGCTCCCGCTCTCAATGGTGGAGCCTGGGTTCCCATCAAGGAATGCAAGGAGTGGAAACGCTGTGTACTGTATGAGCTGCTTATCTGAGGAGAAAAAAATCCCAAAGCATCATCAGTTCACGTGCCTTTCTGTGTGCAGGAGGTAAAAACAAAACCCAACCCACAGAACTGAAGGATAATTTAAAAAAAACATTTTAAGTGTTAGTTTTAAATGAGCAATTAAAGGATTGTTATGTTCATGCATAATGTTATTTGTTCAGATTCTCCTGCAAAACCCCGATGTTCTCTGCACCTGGTGCAGTGCCAAAAAGAAACCAAACCCGAACATGGCAGGTATTTTGTTTTGGTTATTTGCCTATCAGCATGCCATGAAACCAGACAAAGAGCAAATGACTGAGATGGTTTTTAGAACAATGCTTGTTCAACCATTAAACTGTTTTAACCCAGCACTGCAACTGACCTGATTTAGGCTTAGAAACTTGTGTCTCATGTGAAGCTGCAGGACCAGCATTATTCTTGGTAGTTTCTATTCCCTTTGTCTCCATCTGGAAATCAGAGCAAAATTTTAAACACATGCCGAAACCTATTCCAGTGCCACTAGGACACAGCTGACCAGCTCTTACAAAACATTTTTATTTGCGAAGGGATGCAGTGGTATCAGTCACCCATACTCATAGACTGAGAAAATGTGAAATGGAAGCACTGGCTTACTCAACGAAGAGCCAAAACTAATGCTCATAAACAGGGCAAGTTTAGAGAGCGAGATCTTCGCTCCACTGCTTGCTCATTTCTTTTCCCACCAGACAATACAGATGAAAACATTCTGACAAAGCGTGGACTATGTTTGCAAGTACTGAACTCTTACAGGATACAGAAGTCAAGAGACTGGTACAACAAATGGGTATTTGGCCTCAAGGTCATCAAGTTCTGAAGGATGTTATGGTATACTTTTCCCTTTTCTGTTTAAAACCTAACAGGACAAATTCAGCTGCAGCCTTCCTATTCTCATGGAAGCCTCCAAAGCCAGAGCATGAAAAAGGTACTGTTATACCAGTAAAGAAAACAGTAAAGGATGAATGAAGTTTGCATCACTCGCTGCTGTGTACATCGAGCAATGGATTTCAGACTTACTTTGGTATTAGTGATATGATCTGTGGGATTCATCTGCACGGAGCTTGTGAAAAGCTGAGTAAGACAAAACACATCACATTTTAGGTATCTCAATGTTGCTATTAAAAATACATGAACATCATGTTGGCATGTGTGAGAATAATCCCTGTACTTGCTATTTTCACTCTCCATCAGGATTAGAGTTTATTTAAAGGCAGTTATCACTTTTGTAAAGAAAACCTTGCTTTTGGAGCGCAATGGTTTGGAATTACATGAACCTCAGTCACAAAGGAAACAACCACATTGTGTCTACTTAGTCTAACATAGTTTGCTGTAGTCTTAAAATACCACTTCCTTCTTATGTTGCTGCACAGAGAACTCTGTGTATAAGGGAAGAACATACCCTGATCAAGTTTGCAAGTGAAACTAAAAGGGAGAGAGTCATCAATACGTAGGAAAGTAGAGCTGCTGTCAAGAGGGATCTCAGCAAAGCAGGAAAAGGGCCATAAGGCTCAGCAGCCAAGCACATTTAGGACACCATAACCTCGTGCACCAAGTTAGGGAACAGAGAGGGAGCAGCTCCTCGGAGAGGGGACCAGGGAGTCGCAGTAGGCAAGACCGCACCACAAGCCAGCAGCATGGCCTTGCTACAGTGAGACATGCTCTGCTACAGGCAAAGCACAGCCAGGAGGGCCAAATTACCACTACCCTCTGCTCAGCACCTGAGGCCACCTGTGGAAGAATACCCCGTTTTTGGATTCCCAGTGCAAGAGTTTTCAAACTAGAGGGAGTCCAGAGGGCCATGTGACATCCAAGAGGCTGAGGGACCTTGGCTAATCTTCTCTGCCAAAGGCAGACAAAGGAGAATAACTGCACTCTTCCACTGCCTCTGAAGAGGTGTTATGGAGAAGACAGACTCCACAGATTTGGACAAAGGACAAGAGGCAAGAGCTACAAGCTGCAGCAGGGAAAATGGTGACTGACTTAAGGAAATTCTTCACAAAGAAGAGTCAAGCACTGGAACAGGTGCCCAAGAATCTCCCATCTTCGGAGATTTCAGGATTTGAGACAATAAGGTCCTGAGGAACACGATCCAGCTTTCAAGCTGGCCCTGCTCTGAGGGGCTGGCCTGTATGACATGCACAGGTCCCTTCCAACCTAGACCAATCTACTAGACGTAACTCTGAAGAGAAATTGAGAACATGCTCCTAAAAATAATCTGAAATGGAAAACAAACTTGTAAAATAAATGCCAAGAGCCTTTTTAACACCAGTTCATTGAGAAACCCACAGACGATGTGCTGGGCTATTTCAAAGCAAGAGTATTAATCTAATTGGTGTCTGAGTTCATGTAGCAAGAAATATAAGAATTCATTAAGAAAGCCACTCTTCAATCAAAACCTTAAGCATTCACTTGACCAGCAGTGCAGTACTGAGAATTATACCAGTGCCCCAGAAATATGCTCACAAATACTTCTAACTTTCCTTTTTTAACGGGAAGAAAAGAAAATCTGTTGTTCTAAATCCATTTTAAACAGTAACAACCCACACAAACATTTTCTGTAGTGTATCACCAAAATACTTGAAATAAGAAGTGAAGATTACCTCAACCAGGAGATCTGGATCTATGCTGAACTGTCGTCCTGATAACATAGCTTGGAAGTCCTCTAAACTGCAGTCGATGCTGTCAAGATAATCCAGAAGTTCAACCCTAGAAGACAAACAATACTTTATTCCGTATCCCTTAACAAGAGGAAGAAAAATCCACACTTATCCTTTACACAGATGTACTACATGCATCTAAAAATCTTCACCAGAACTAGAATGAACCAAGTCTTTCATTAGAAACAACCTTTGGAAAGAAAAGGAAATATTTTCGACTCTTCAACCCAAGCAAAGCAAACAGGTGCTCCAAAATAGGTATCACATCACCCTAACACTATGCCATTACATCACCAAAGACCTGATTCTTGCATTCATGTAGCCCTAATGAGTCCCACTGCCTGCAAGAGTTACAGACAAACCCTGACGGTTTAACCAATGACATTCACAACATTACACTGTCAGATTATGTACCCCAACTCACTCACTTCACAATGAAAATTAGAGGTCTCGTCTTAAAAGTACAAGTATCTTTATAAACTGGATAGAATAAAGGTGACCTATAAACAAAAGTTCTAAACAGAAACTACTACTCAGTTCTTTTTACTTCAGTCAAATAATCATTTCTAATACTTGCAAAAACCTCAAACAAAAGATCAGGCTACTCACTTTCCAAGGAGATTTATATTCTGTGAAATAACTCCATTCTCATTGAGTATGGAATCCATCATCGAGACAGAATCTTCTGCAGTTAAAGCTGACTGGTTATTCAGCTGTACAGCACTTGACATGAGTGGGCTTGTACTGTCACTGACAGGGCTGAGTGGATCACTAGCTGGGACAGCAACTGATTCTGTGGTTTTATCTCCTTGAATTACAGGGGCATATTCTTCTTCATTATCATCTTCCACAATTACAATATCAGGAGAATGACTACAGCTGTAATGTGAGACAAATTAATTAAAGCCTTTCAAATACTCATTAAACTGGGAGTATTCTACAGGTTTAGTTACTTCTCACTTTAGTCAAACCACTATAAGGAAATAAACCTTCCTACTGCTTTTTGAAACAGAATACAGCAAGATACTCCAAATATCTGTTTTCCATTGATATGGTGCTGTAATGCTCAACACTGTTAATGCAGCTCAGCTAGCAGACAATGTTGTGCTGAACAACTACTAAAAAGATAGAGGAACACTGGTATTTTTTGCATTAGAGTAACTATAAGCTTGCATATAAATGTAAAGGAAGTATGACGTGGACCCAAGCATATGAGGCCACAAACTAGACAGACAACGCGTTTTATGCATTTTTTCTTTTGAACAGAATCAACTCTGGAGCATCAGTCAACAGTGTTGTAGTTAATTAACCTTCTTATGTACACCAGGAAGGCAACCTAAAAACTAAGACAGTGTCTCAAGGAATGTGCTTTTATCCATATTCTGGTTTTCTTAACCCTTAAGTAGCTGTTAGTTGTGCTGTCTTCTCTACCAGAGTCTTATCTTCATGAAACTTTTCTATTAGGGAATGCATTCCCAGATATCAGCTGAACAATAACAACGGTACTAGTTCAAATATAATATAGAAATACCTAAGTTTTATTCCTTAAGGCATAAGACAGGTGCTGTCAATATCATGCAACTCAGGAAGAAAGTTGCATCTCAATCCCTGCTCATAGCTGAAAGATGAACTACTTCTATAGTACTAAGTACAGACAGGAAGGAACATAGTCACAAAACACTTGGGACTGACAAAAAAACCCTGAAATTAACTGGCTTAACGAAGTTCAAAGACCACAGCAACATTTGACAAACAGCACATGCAAATTATTCTCCATAAACATCTGTAAAACCCAGGGAAGTCATTCCTGCCTGTATTCATAACCAAAAGTATGAAAACACCGCTTACTCTGTCTTTGGAAAAGTACTATATTTAACAACAGAGTCCAATAATACAGACTGCTTCTCACTAGTTTCTATCCCCTGCATATTAAAACTCCAACAGCCAATTAACTATTTTGAACAAATCCAGAGGTCAGTAGAGCAGAACCTAGTGTGAATTCATAGATGAAGCTTCCATATGTGCAAGAGTATTGAATAATTCTGACTACTACTTTAAAAAAAAATTATCTAAGACATCTGAATTATTCCATATTCCACAACACTGAAAGCCGCTTATCTATATACACTTCTAGAGACTTCTTACTTTGAAGAATCAGAAGTGGAATCTTCATTTGCTTCTGGTGCAATGGGAAGATTTTCTTCATCAGCCATGGGATTTTCTTCATCACCCACGGGATTTTCTTCATCTCCCACATCCTCAGTGACATCATAAATAATGATGTCATCTGAAATCTGTTCCCTTTGTTTTAAGCCCTCATTTCTGTTGAGAGGTACCTGAGAATTATTTTAAAGAGAGTCGGGACAGAAAGACAAAGAGCTTCAGCATTCTGGCAGTTACCATTTTATCTTACAATGCCTCGATTTTAAAATGTAAAAGCTTTCCTACACCTCAAAGATTATAAGCTGTTTGTACAGATCTACATTTAATCAAGAAAACATACAAATAAATGAACAAGATGAAAAACAGCAGCTACAGGAAAACAATGTTTCACAAATACTGCAGCCACAGAAATAAAAATATACTAGCACTGTCAGCAAAAGCAACAAAAAAAGCTGTGACAACAGGACTACGCAAGAACAAAAAATATTGAAACAGTGGCTGCTGTTTAAATAATACTTTGTTATAAAGCTATTAACTCTAGTTTCATGCTCCAGCCCTCACTTTAATAATTTCCCCACCAACCATTATTTGGACAGCAGGAAATAACTTTCAGTGGCACGACACATTCAAATAGCACGGGGACTCAACATGATTTTGCCGGGTTGGATGCTGCCTTGCAGAGCAGAACGCTGGATCCTTGTCCCTGTATGGGGCTAGGGGTGTCTAACTTCCAGAAATACCAATGCAACATACATACGTTATTTCTAGTAACTATTATTAAAAGCAGACTGCTTTCAGTAGGATCACATCAAGCTGCATTTAACACCCAGGTAACTCGCTTATACATGCTTATACTGAAAAGTGAACGGTGACTATCAACACACTTGGCTTCTGAAGGAAACACAACACAGCGTAACACTTGGAGAAGTTGATAGCTGTCAGTACACAGCTATGTTTTATTCCCCGTAAGACAAGCTGCTTGATCAGTCTGCGCCTCCACTACTTCCTTCATGTTAACAAAGAGTATGCATAAAAGAAAACTTACATGATGGTTACTGTCAGCTGGTTCTTTCACAATTTGTTGAAATACATTCGGCTTTGTAGGTCCATTAGTGTTCAGAAGTAGAGGCCTAAATTAGAAAGAGTATAGGAAGAAAGCCATCTCAAAACTAAGTCCTTGATTTCAGTCAACAAAACATGTGAGTGTATCGACTGGACAGCAAGTTTTTAAGACCATATTTACCTCTTGCGTTTCAGGCTCACTAGTTGGTTATTCTGCACCAAGGTAACAATAAATTGTACAATCTGTAAGGAAAAAAACACTACTGTTAGTCACTCTACTATATGTTTCCCTCAGATTATCAAGATCAGCTGCCTTTCCTTTTGAAATGTTAGACTTTCTTCCCTTACTTTTTAAATTTAAGGATTAAATGTATGTATCTGGCTTGAACAAACTGGAAAAAGTAATCAGTAAGAGTCTCTGCTATGAGCTTGCTTTCAGTGACGTTATTTCTGATATGTCAAAAAAAAAAATTAAATATGAAACTCTTTGCATTTACACCAGTTTTGGCAGATCGTAAATCTGTTAAACTAAGGTAAGCCAACATGTTATCAGTGGGTTCCATTCAATGATCATCCAACACAGAGCATTAGTCATTCAACTTCTGAAGTAACAAAGTGGATGGACCATTTTAAGTGTACCTTAATGAACAATGTACAATATTCCTGAACCTCTGAAAATGTTTACAAGAGTTTGGCCTTAGTTTCTGCTTATGCATGTTTGTTTCACAAAGATTTGTTCACCATACACCACCCTGTTGTTTTTTTCTATTAAAAAGACATTTCACACACTACAAAATAAAAAGGTGAGGGAAAAGCAAGGTAACATGTGTCGCAGTATTTCTAGTTCAGAAGCACTCACTCACACATTCACATACAAAGCCTCAATGAAGCCTTACCTTCCGAATAACTTGCTGCTGTTGCAAGTGTTTTGCTCTCAGTTCTGCTACTTCCCTCCAAAGGGATTCATTCTCTCTGTTTGCAAACAATGGTTTAAAACTTTTAGAATATTTACATTAATAATTTTCGTTAAGATTAGTTGACTTCATTAAAGCTCTTTGAAATGTGTTTTTAGATTGTGTGTGTAGGAAAAAAAAAAGAAAACAAGTCATACAGTAAGCAACCTTGGCAAATAATTACAAAATGGAGACCCAAATAATAAATAGCCTGCAGAGAATTTCCAACCCCTAAAAAAACCCAAGTGATTCCCAAATTTGGCAATTCTTATTACACATACAGTCAGTATTTGTTTTCTTTCTTGTAACGAAGTTAACTTCTTCTTTCTACTGATTAAACAATATCAACAATAATAATAAACAAGCATAAAACTGGTTCCTACCAGCAGCAAGGGACCAAAGAGCACAAGAATGCAGTTTCCTCTCACCACTAAACAACAAGAGTTCTTCATCTATACTGCTTGTTCTTCAAGTTCTTCATCAAACCTGCTTGTCCTTCCTCAGATACCTCTTGTTAGATGTCAAGCTACCTATGAGCAACTGTACACCCCCTTGAAAGCATCTTTACAGAACAAGCTCTCAAGTCATGCATGCACCTGTAGGTCATCCTATGCTGCCTCTATTATCAGTGGGGGAATGAAGACAACAACAACAAAAAGCAATGAGCAAAAACATTAACTGTAGTAAGAAAGCATCATATGCAATTTGCACAAACCAAACTCTGCCTCAAACTAAACACAGTAACTACTTCAAACTTGAAGATATAAACCAGCATATTTTATGCTAAGAGTCAAGTTGAATATTCGGCCGCAGTAGCATTATGGAACTATTATTAAAGGTGTTATTTAATCGCCCACTAGTAGACAGTTCTCCAAACACCAACACTGCCTATTACTTTTAGCCATATCAGAATATTCATTTTTTAATGCAATGCTTTTATTGAAATTTATTTTCCTAAAGCAGCATTTTAAGTTAGGAAATAAAAAAATCAAGAGACACCTAAAAATTAGGTCTTTGGCTAGTACCTATTATCAGAATTACTCAATTTGAAGGACTGGTTGCTGATGGAGCAACTTACCTCTTCAAAGCAGACAACTGAGATTCAATGGTCTCTTGTTTAATCTGCACCTTTTGAGCATTACTTATTATTTTGGAGAGATCTTCCTGACGTATCTTGTTTTCTTCAGGTCTCGAAGAAGAAACCTTTAAAAGATTAGAATCCAGAAACAATGCTTTCCTTGACTTCTTGTTAACTATTTTCTTTTGGTGATCAAGTATATTTTCCTCTAGTGTTGACAAACTATGCATTTAAGTTAATAATATACCAAGCATCAAATAGGAAAAAACAAACAACAAAACCAAACAGAAACACACAGAAATTTCTTCTTACAGCTGCCACCACATTAGCTTTAGTTGTTACAAACATTTGTGCACATTCAAATTTGCACATGTCAAATTCCTCTTAAGTGCTCTACTTCATTCTAACTCCTTCACAATAACCCAAAGTTAACAAGTACGCCCCTCCCACCAAAGTTTAAATGCTGCATTTCTATTCAGTATCTCTACCTGACTCACAGTAATGGCAGAACACATTTCAGAATCACATTTGGCAGCATAACAGATGTTTATAAGTTTGCCCCCTGTTCCCTTTGGTGCAAAGTTTAATGCTTACAGTAGCTTTGTGCTGAAACAAGCTACGTAAACAAGCAGATTGTTATACTACTGATGGTAAAGTCAAAGCATGCTCTGCACCCTTCCAATACCCATTTGCAAAATGCTGTATTTGCAGAACTAGCATATTTTGCCACCTGTGAAACTGCCTATAACAACAGCAAAGGTTAAAGGAGGCTAGTCAAATCGTCCAAAATATCTTTAAATAAGTCAAGATATATATGAGAGCGGTGCAGACTGCTTCCTCAACTCCAAACTTATTTGCACTTACAATCCTGCAATTAAAGTTGACATTAACTTTGCTATTCATTCAATACTTACAAGCTTTCTACTGAATTTTCACTAACCTTCCTTTTAATGTGTTCCAACAAATCCTCCCGGCCCTGCTTAAAATATGGGTGCTGAAACTCTACTGGACCATCTCGCTCCAGTTTGACAATACCAGAATCAACATGAACAACTTTACGGAAGCCATCTTTAAAGAAAAAAAGGAGAAAAAACCCCAAATAACTCTCAACGCCCACATTAAGAAATTCAAAGTACAGTGTTCCAACTATCCTGTTACCAGTTTTGAGGATAAGACAGTATCCTAGTTGCAGAGAACACAAGACCACTGCTCAAAGGGTACGGTCTCTAACTGAATGTGTACAGGATCTAGAACTATGCTAGAAAGCAAAAAGCCAAGAACTTACACATGTTTAACTGTCTGACAAAGCTTGCCATGTTGTTGTGCTTGAAGTACTTGGGAAGAATCTCTTTTGCAAATCTCTGTTCATCCAATACCAAGAAACTCTGGCCATTCTAAAATGAGAGAGACACATTAAGATACTTAAAGACCACTGGAGAAAACACGCTGGGCTTTCAGAATTAATCATCAGATAGGAATGTTTCCTTTGTGCATGCAGTACGTAACTGACCTGCTTGCCTACTATTTTCCACAACAAAAAGCATACAAATCCTGCAGCTGGAAAGCAACCAGTATTATCAATTTATAATCCCTATCTATATATGAAAAGGAACATCTCTATTGTTCCTCAAGAAATTAATTAATTGTTTACCAACAATTACCACAGTTTCACTAGAGGACAATACTATAAATTTTGCACATAGCTTCAAAGACTTGGGAAGTAGCTTCAAAGACTTGGGAAGTAACCTAACAAAGAGGCCGTGCAAGGAAAAACACTAGCAACCAGCTGAAAGTCTCTTCTGCTTCCCAGTATAAAAGCATGATTTGTTTCAAACAAATTGTAGACCGGATGGAGCTGTCAAAGAGCTCAGAGTGTCTGCTGGGTTCTGGAATCATCGAGAAGTTAACCACCCAAGGCAGCATCCCTCTCCTCCTGGGATGCCACTTGTGAGGGAGGACTGATCTTTTATTTCATCCACAGGCCTAGACTAAAAGAGAAGCCTCAGCTCTTTGTTCTTCAATGACTGTGCTCCATTAACCAAAGGACAAGTACTTGGCAGAATCCAAATCAGCCACTTCAAAATGGTTTCGGTTCTGTCTGTACCTCCACAGTACCCTCATTCTGTATTTAATGAGAAACCTACCATCTTTGACAAATATCAGCACTGATGCTGCCTCTTCTAAGAAGCCATTTCTAGTTAAACGAGTCACATTTGTTTCCTACCCCCAAACAACAGCAGTTCTGTGATCCCAAGAAGCTTAAAGAACCAAGCAGGAGACCATGCAATGATCCTTGCCCAGGAGTTTGTTTCTGACAAACCAGCGGGGATCATCAGCACCAGGATTTATAAATGGCTCACCACTGCATGAGTTAGGAGCTCAAGACTAAGAGGGTAGGAAGACAAAAACTTCCCAGTAAAGCCTGCCTGCCTACCTACCTCCTGCTGAGCATGTCAGTGGAACTGAAAAAGGGGAAGCAAAAGAAACTGCAAGAACAGGCCATTTTAGCCTATGCATTATTGAAACCCACCATCTGAAGGTACTCAAACAAGTGTACTACAGTGATCTGCAGTACCTCACTTCCCCGTCATTTTGACATTGTTCAGACCTACCGCACAAGAACCTGGGAAACACATCTACTAGTTCTTGTTGCCCTGGCAGTTGTTTACAGCAAAGTTGTACAGACATTAAAGCCTGACTTGAACTCACTGAAGCATTACCACACAGCTAAATACCATTTTCAACTGCTAGTGTTACTGACTGCAGCATTCAGCAACCTTCCAAGCACTTTGTTTGGTACTCCTCATATGTGTTTCCACGGACAACACGTACCATGGTTTCATGGAGATATGTTTGCAGGGAGACAGAATTTAGCTGTTTGGTTGCAGATGACATTTATCCACACAGTGTAAGCTTATGGACTGGCATAGGAGGAAAATGAAATTTTACAGTAGCTGTACTCTTCCTTCCCTGTTAAACTGGTATACTTTCTGTATCTGTAATATTGACACAGCCTATTTTCAAAAGTTGTCGTCACTTGTGTACCCAGTGATCCCAATACCTTCCCCACACATGAACTGCTGCATGCCAATAACATCAACTGTTGCTTAGTCTACCTTCCTCCCACAAACAGCCTTGCAGAACCCCAAACAATTAGTCTTTATTTTTAATTAGAAAATACTACAAGGATACCAAATAGCTGCTGTGTGCTTACTTGAGATAAGGATAAGCACTTAATTTGGAAAGTCTCTACTGAAAATGCATGGTGGCAAACCCAGCACTTCTTAAGGTAGACAACATCTCAATCTTCATGTAGCCTTTAGCATTCCTCGTCCGGGAAGAAAAAAAAAAAAGAAAAAAAAAAGCAGCCCATAATCTACCGAGTCTACCTGTTTCCTTCTTCAGGAAGTTCTGGCTGAAGTTACTGGTAATGCATTACCAGTAAAATGTTTAAGACAGACATTTTATCATTGCTTAAGCGTTTAAAATAAACTCGGACAACAGCTGCCATCTCAACACCACTTGAAGATGCTGATGTAGTTGGAGGACAGGGTTGTTTCTAATATAAATTATTTTAAAAACATCTAAAATATAGAAAAAATAAATAAATAACTCCCTGCTTGTCACTGATCAGAAGAGTTAATGATGCTTACTACAGCAAACATGCCAGGTGGCTACTTCCTACTTTGCAATGTTTTAAGATACTTGCAACTCTTGTGTTCGGATAATGCTTATTTATTATTTCTGCATCCTAATACAAGGGATTCAAGATAAGAGGGCATCCATCTCAGGTTTCCATTTAGGCATCCATCGACATCGGCGCCGCGCACGCCTGACCTGCAGCCCGCAGGACAGGGGCGCAATAAGCAGGCCGACGCGTGCCCCGCAGTCGCCACCGGCGGTGCCCACCCTGCCCACCTCCAGCGGTGCCCGTGATGGGCGGGGGCCGGTGGTGAGGCGCCCACCGCAGCAGGTGGGCAAGCGCCCGGTAGCCGTGGCCCCACGTGGCCAGCAATGGGGGCGGGCCGCTCCCCGCAGTGAGCGGGAGGACTCGGGTGCCACGCGGGGGGACCGGTGCCGCCCGCCTCGCGCAGAGAATGCACCGGCATCCCCGGTATCACCGGTTCCCTCCACCTCGGGGCAGGGCGCTGTCACGCAACCGCCCCCCCCGCTTCACCCCGAACTCGCCAACCCGCGCTGGAAACTCCACCGCGGCCCTGCTTTTCCCGTACCACGGCTTAATAAAAAGTGCATGTCGGCGCTCCGAAAAGCCCGATCGCTCTCGGATCCCTACCCTCATTCCCCAATCCCTCAAGCTCATTGTCACCCGCCTCCCGGAGAAGCCCCCGGCCTGCCCAGTCGGGGTTGGCGGCCCCCCTGCAGCGGGCATCGGCGCTCATACTCCCCAGATACCCCCAGCTACAAGACAGCGTTTGAGGCAAACCGGCCTCTCACTGACTGCCCCTCCCAGGCTAGGAAAGCCGCGACGGCCCAGAACGGCCGGGGGAGGCGAGACCGCTCCCCCAGACCGGCTGAGGGGAGCCCGGCCAAGCAAAGCGGGTGTACCCTGTTCTTCCGCCCGCCCCACGCCCGCCGAAGCCCGGGCCCCGCGGAAGGCCCTCCTGCCCTCCCAGCCCCAGCAGGCCCCAGGTGCCGGCCGCCGGTGGAAGGAGGGAAAGGGCAACATACACATATACGGACTGAAGGATGGACACCCCCCGCCTCACCCGCGCACGCGGGCGGGGCCCCGCCGCACCTGGCTCCAGGTGATGAGCTGGTTGCTGGGGGCCTCGCCCACCAGCGCCCACAGCTTGCTGAGGAAGGCCGGAACCCCCGCGCCGGCGGCGGGCGGCGGCTGCGCCTGGGGGTGCTGGGGGTGCTGCTGCTGCTTCATTGTCGCTCGGGATCCTCCGCCGTCTGGC
>JANEMJ010054769.1:2337-14587 GCA_024361745.1 Cacatua alba
CCCGCCCAGACACACAAACTACATCAGTTCACACTCAGGATTAGACTGTATTTAAAAAAAAGGGAAGGGGGGAGGCTGGAACTGGATGGTACTATACAGATTAAAAGAGGAGAAGGGGGAAGCTGAATGAGGAATTG
This sequence comes from Cacatua alba, assembly GCA_024361745.1. Taxonomy (NCBI): domain Eukaryota; kingdom Metazoa; phylum Chordata; class Aves; order Psittaciformes; family Cacatuidae; genus Cacatua; species Cacatua alba. The sequence goes on from JANEMJ010054769.1 coordinate 2,475, forward strand.
TGGTTTGGTTTTTTCCTGGGTTTATTTTATTTTATTAATTTCAGCATTTAATTTAATTTCTTTATTTCATTTTATTTTTTTCCTCGCACGAGTGACCTAGTTGAGTTTACAGGATCCTAAGGGTTTTGTCTGGAGCTAAAGCAAATCCCATTTAGGACCAAGGAAATACATCCTTTCTAAAGTCCAAGTTAAAAAGTCTGCAGATAGAGATCTCTCCTCCCTTGCTCCCTTTCCTTTGTCTTGATGCAGTCATGGTGATGTTTTGCTTGAGTCAGTTGTTAACACCAATTTTAAAGACCCGTGTGCGCATACATGTTTGTGTGTATGTATGTTTCTCAGTACTATGCAGGAACATTACCACTGCCCTTCCCTTCATGTGCAGAGCCCTTCAGAACAATAATATTACAAATGCATCTTTAAGGACCAGCCATATGCTGCTGAAGATGGATGTGACTTTCCTGTGGCCTGACCATTCACTTTGTCCTCCCAAAACTTGGGCTTCTTCCAGCTGCCACAGCCTTTGAGCAGCACCGATGCCTCAGCTCAGCACTATTTCTGGGCCTGCTGCTCTTCAGTATGAGCCTCAGCTTTCCATGATCTTTCTGTAGTGGGGAGGTCTTTGCCCTGTCTGTGTTGGGGAACAGAAAATGACAAGTCAGCCCAGGCATCCTTCTCTTTGTACTGAGGTCATGTGGCTGTGCAATCAGCATAGCCCTCAGACAGCAGCCTTGTCCTGCTCTGGTGCCATATCTGGCTTCATGGACCAAATTCAAAGCTGTTTCAGGCTCAGCAAGAGCTTAATCATGACATTTGGTCTCCTGAGACTGCTTTGAAAAAAGCTGTTGCTCCATCTTCATTTGTGGGGCACCCATCCATTGCCATCACATCATGATGGCAGCAGACATGAAGTAGTGGCTGGAAATAGTGGCTGCTCATTAAGTTCTGGCCCCATATGGTGTGATATCTAGAGAAAGCAGGACTATAATGACACAGTCAAGGGGGGAGGGCAACTGAGCTGAGTTTAGCCTTTCCCTGAAGTTGAAGGGGAGAGGGAAGGGAAGAGCACAGTTGTATGTTGGGCTGGGCATGGGCCCCTCTGGGGACCTCTTCACGTGGACCCACTGATGAACACTGTGCTTGGCCTCCTCTACTGTGAGATGCCCAAGGTCAATGGGCTGTTTGAAAGAATGAACATATGTTGTGCATCCCCCTTTAGAGGGGCCCGCACATCTCTAAGCGGCAGGGCTTTCTTTGGAAGAGGCAGCATATGGATTTCTTGTTGGAGAAAGGAGAAACTGCTTCTACTGAGCAGCCGTGTCTTGGAGCAGTGACTGCACACAGAATAGTTTCCTCCAGATCATTTCTCAGCCAGATTTGCCCACCCAGGACAACTGTCTCCCCAGCAAACAGGGGACCTCATTCCCGGGAGTGAAGAGATTTTTACTCTTTTTGCCAGGAGAAAGACCTTTCCTTACCAGTCAGAAAGTGGGAAGAGATGCATGTCAAGGGGCCTTTTTGCCCCCGCCAAGCAGCCTGGTGGGAGATCCTCCATCATGACATAGCAGAGAAGCCTGTGCTGAATCTAGCCTGGGATCTGACATGTCTTTCTGGGGTCTATGTTCTGTACAGTATGTACATTGCTGCCGACTTCTTCTTTTGAAGATATTTTTTAATGTCTTAAAAGGAAGATTACTTTGTTACAATCATTCAGCAAAGGGTTTCTGCGCCTGTAGAAAATATTAATAGACTATTATGAGGTCCTACAACTAATTTTTCCACACATATCATCTGTCTTTGCATGGTTATTAAACTCCAACAATATTTCATGCAATGCTTTCCTGCTAAATTAATTTGGTTTCTTCTTCTCCTGCTTCTTCTTTTTTTTCCTCCTTCCACAACCTTTAAAATTAAATTGAATCTTCATAATTATGGCTTTTTTGTTGTTCGTCATATCTCTTTCTTTTCAATTTTCCTATCAAAGTGGCTATACAGTTTAATAAAGATGTAAAGAAACAGAAATGAAAGTGTAAGGGACAGGAAGGGCTGTGTTGGGATCAGAGAAAAGGCTCTAGGAGAGCTGGGATATTCTGGAAAGGGTGGGATGGAGGTGAGTGGGGAGCTGAACAGCACCATTCTGGGTTGGCTCCAGCCTACATGGAAAATTATGTGGCAGAAACAGTTGCTAGAAAATGATTCATCAGGTGGGAACATGGAGGAAGTGTTCTCCCAACAGGACTCTTCCTGATTCTTCCTTGAATTTTGGTGTTGGTCTGATGCAGCTTGGGATCATCTGCTGCACTCTGCAAGCCGAGGTACTAAGAGGAGGTACCCTTCAGGCAATGCCCCTTTTTTGTGTGAGCGAATGTTCCCATTCAGACTTTCAGACCCATCTTGCAGGATCACTGTCTGCAGGTCTCTGGGGATTTCCTGGGGCTACCCAACCCACATGTTCTCCCTCTGAACTTCCTCTCCTTTCACCAACCCCCAAAAGTCTGGGCACATCCTTGGCAAGGAAACCACAGCTGAGGAAGCGAGCGCTTTGTTTGAACTGTGGGAGGATCTGGCACAGATTTGCTGATGTCCCCAGATAATTGATGTTCTCTGTTGTCATGAGGCTTTTAGTCATTTCCAAGTCTAAACTGTGCAGAAAAGTACTGTGGACAGGTCTCCTGGTTGGCAGGGCTTGTTCAGGCTGCAGCTGGCTGTCATTCTCTTTATCAAGGATGCCCAAAGGGTCTGTCCTCAGAGATGCTCTCCAGGGAGATAAAGTGGTTAATCTGCATTAATGATTAATCTTCATAAATCGGGAACATTTACTCTTTTTTTCTCTCGTTTTGTCTGAGAAGCCTTCCTGAGTCAATCAAGAAAGAAAACAGAGTTAGCCTCTATGAAGAACTGAGACATCAAAGTAACTCACATAAAGTTTTTACCATTTCCTGGAAATAGTATTAGCTAACTCCCTCTGGGACCTTGCCCTGCAGGTGGATATCCAGGACTAAAAGCATCATGCTAGAGCTTTTGTGGCCAAGTCACTGTGTCAGACAAAACCAAGGAGAGCTTTTATGATGGTCTGATCCACTTAGGGTTGGACAGATTGTCATGGACACCACATCCTTTATGGGACAGACCAGTAACTCATCTTCCCCAGGATAAATAGGGTGGCCAGGCTAAGCAGAAGATGCTGCTTAGCTGCTTGTTGCTGCTGAGTTGAGTAGGAAGCCTTACTCAACTCAGCAGCAACAAGCAGTTTATTTGCAGGTACATGAGCTGAGCTTGGTGGAAAATGGTCAATGGAGCTGAATGTCCCAAAAGAGCCAAGGAAGTGGCTCTCAAACTAGTCCCAGATGTTGCCTATGTCATGACTGCAGCTGGCCATCTTTGGTGAGAGACCCATGTCCCTGTCATTGCTTCTCAAAGGAAATGACTTTTTCCATGGGTTGACATGTGCACGTACCAATAGGTGTCACCACTGGAACAGAAATGCGAAACTCAATGCAAATTTTTCTGGAGAAGAGGATGTTGGGAATTTTCTTCTACATGGCTGTAGACTTTCCTATAGACAAGGTAGATATTGCTATTGCTAGACAATTAGATATTGCTATCACAGTTATAATGCACTGGAATCTAGGAGGATGTTAAGCAAAATGTGGCAATACGAATCAACCCAAACTGCTTGTGATACTGTTAAGCCTGTTGAATTTAGACTCACACTCACAGTACAGTGTTAAATATTTAACATAACATATTTAATAATGTGATCAGTTCTTAGCCATAATTTTGAGTTAAGTTGTTGTTTGGATCTAGTCCACATGATCATATTAAAAATCGCAATTTTTCTTGAATGAAAGAAGTGATCAATTTTCCAGAGGAATCTCTGTAATTTGTAGAGTCACTGGATATCCAGCTGAGACATTTCTGGTCCCATTCAGGAGGGAATTAACCTCCTTCTTCCAATAACTTCAGACAGAGCAGTAATGAGAAGAACCAAAATGTGAGCCAGATGCTGCACCCACTTGCACTGATTTTAGGAAATTATTACTTTGCTTCATGACGTGGTCACACCAGCATGTTCCAGCCCTCTTCTGTAAAACTGGGGCCTCTACAGTGTTTTGAAACTATAGGGAAAGATTGTGTGAAAAAGCCCCAAACAAATTGCACCGGTCACTCCATTCACCATGGGCAGACTATGATCCTGCCTGAATCATAGAATCATAGAATCATAGAATAGTTAGGGTTGGAAAGGACCTTAAGATCATCAAGTTCCAACCCCCCTGCCATGGGCAGGGACACCTCACGCTAAACCATGTCACCCAAAGCTCTGTGATATTAACATTTGGTTTATGCCATCCATTTAATACAGTTTAAAAACAGTAGCCTTGTTTCCTAGTGTTCTAAAGATGATGAACGTTATCCTTCACATCCCTTTGCTCATCAGTCATGTGTTTATGTACCAAGCATCTGGCTACATTTTTATTTATATTACAGGATACTGAACCAAAAAAAAACCTCAACAACCTCCAAGGAAATCAAAATACATTTGGGCCAAACCACAGTGAAATGCTAATTTTTGCCCTATGAACTACTGCCATAGCAAAATATTTCTTGTTTATGATTGTGCAGGCTTCTCATGGTAAGTTTTTACTGTGAGATTTATGGGCATGTTTGCATTTATAATATGTCAAAAGTTCCTCAGATCACGACAATAGTCAGTTAAGGAATAATTTAGTGGTGAGATATGAAAAAAAAAAAGTAAACCTAAGGTCTTTGGTGCAGGAGTTTAAGTCTTGTAAAGCCAAAATGAATGTCATTGATTCTTCCCTGCATTGCCCATTACTGCTGCCAATGTTTATGTTCCATGCTGTAGTCTAGATGGAAGAGTTGTATGGTTTTAGTTAAGATAGCTGAGAATGCTATAAATTGTGTGTAAAACTTCATTAGAAGTGGACTTTGAATGTCTATAGGTTTTGTCTGTGAAGGAGGAAATACTGTTTGCCATTTCATGATGAAGGTGATGTCCTCCTGCAGCTGGCTGGTCTATCAGCATGGAGGTGGTTCAAAAGACAGCCCAGACATCATGCTAAACAAGCCAGCATGTTTGGTCCTGGACTGGGCAGAGATCAGTTGTTGGCAGTGTTCCTGAGTTTTGCTCTCTTCTGGTTGCAGGTTTCAGCCAAGCTCTTTTGTTTATCATGACCCTGTCCAACCATGGATGGAAACCAGGATGCACTGAGGGTGCAATCCTTCACTCCGGCACTTCACAGTTGTGCAAAACCCATCCCCTCCTGATCACTGCTGAATTTTAGCTCTGAGTTTGAAAGACTTTTCTAAAAAAACCCCTGAGATTCCAACCCGTGTTCGCAAACCTTATTTCCTTCCAGTGGATTGTTCCCTCCTGCACCCCAGCATGGTTTCTCCCCTTCCTGCAGCACTGGGATGCACCGTGCTTCCCTCTGATGGACACCCATCCCATTCTGCTGACAGCATGCAGGCTCTTCCCCAGCACTGGTCAGCATTTTGTGAGAGAAAGCCCTCTGATTAAAATGTCATCAGGAAAACAAACCACATAATCAACTTCTGTAAAAGATGGTCTATCACAGGCAGAAAATATAGGGGATCTCTTGAAACATAACACAGCATCCTGAGAATGAGTGTGTGCATGTCTGAAGGGGGGGGGGATAGGGAAGAGTGGCTGTGGAGCTGGGCACAAACATTCATAATCAGGTACGCATCAGGCTCCAGATCTAGCTCCATTTTCTGCTCAGTGTTTAACAAATCAAGGAAGAAATGCCCCTGCCAGGGGTCAGAGATAAATCTTTTACCCTGGACAAAGGGTAGATCTCCTTGTCAGTGCACTGATTTATTGTGACCTTATAGTCAGACTCTCTGACTGCATGTGGCTATAGGTGATTTGTTTCCTCTCTCAATACTCTCTGCTCAGTAACGGCGACCACTGTGGGTTCACTGCCATCTCTCTGGGGACAAGGTTTGGGTGGCTGTATCTCTGCATGGGTCAGCTCTGCAGGTGGCTCAGCTAGGGTGGCTTTGGTGGTAAAAGGGTTTGCTGTGCCTGAGAGTTTGGTCCCCAAGCCAGATGCCTCCTCTAAAGCCATAGCAGACATGAGAAGAGCTAGAAACGTTGAACAGGTCCTGGACAGGTCCAAGGGGAAGACACAGACTAAGCCTAGAGGTAAGAGGGCTGAGTGAGAATCATCCTTTGATTTTCCTCCCACTGCTGGTTTGTCCAGGCACGTGCTGCAGAGAAGCAAGTGCACCTTGACTTGCCAACAGTGAAGAAGCAAAACCCCATCCTGTTGCTCATCCCAGCCAGCATTTATCCCTGCAGCTAAAAGTTAATTTCCTGATTGAATTTAGGTTTAGCCTCCATTCATTGGCCTTTCAGCTTTGCCCTGTTCTCTAACAGGAAGGTGCCTGGAGCCTCTCAAGACCAGACCTCTCACTTTTCTTTCTGATACACTGAAGAGGTTACGTTCCCCAAGCATTTCCTCATCAGCTATTGTCCTCCAGACCTGGAGCCACTGTGATGCCTTTGTTCCCTCTGCAGCTGAAACCCAGAACCTGGAGCTGGATATTGTCCTGTTCATGCCCCAAGGCCAAACACTGAGATAAATTACTTCCTTGGATATCACTCACACCCCCAAGCTCTCCACTGGCACTTTCTTCTGCTGCTAGGCTCTTCAGGGTTAATCCAAAAAGGGGTACCAAGGTTTCAGGGACAAATAATGAAGGGAGACTTTCTTTTCCCTCACTGGGTATCTAAAGGAGTTCAGACACTGACCTCTCCACATGCATGCTACCTTCTCAGCTCAGTATGATGAGGGAATTGGTGGTTGTGCAAATAACGAGAAGTGGCATGAGTTTCTATTGCTGCCACTAAAAGTCTGCATCCTCTTAAACTGGCACAGCTTTTCTGTAACATGCATAAATTGCCTAGTACCTAAGCTACCTAAAATGTACTTCAGAGAGCTTGGTACAGCAGAGCCCTGATCTCTATTGGAACTGCTATAGTGGAAAATTGTTAGAATTATTATATTATGTTATGTTACGTTACGTTATATTATATATTTTTTGAGACACCCGCCCCCAGACAAAACCAAAACCAAAAACGTGGGGAATGGTATTTATCTGTATTTTACATAGCCCTTTTAAATCACAGATCTTGGCAAGGCAAATTCACACTTCATGCAAAACCTGTCCGAAGCATGTTGCTTTGTGCAGAAACCTCCAACCCCAGCACTACCCTATCCCTTTCTTCTTTACAAACATACAAAGTGATAATAAAATAGCTAAGAAGCAAGAGCAGTAAAATTTCGTGCCCTGAGGGGGAAAATGGCATATATTGCCCCGAGCCTTTAGCTGAGGCCAAAATATATAGGGAGAGACTTGGGAACTATTTTCTTTCCTCGTGCAATATTTTACCTCTATTGCCCTCAGAACCAGTCAATATTTGTATAATATATATATAAAAATAACCTTAGATAGATGGATAAAAACCAAGTAAAATTCACCTCAGAAAGCCTTTTATTCCAACTGGAAAATTGCCCTGCAAATGTACTCAACACAATACCCACTACTTCACTTGAAAGTGACAGTTGCAGCTGTTAACGCCTCTACATTATCTCATCTTAGGAGACAAATTTCAGGCTATATTTCACTGTAGCCTAGTAATGTATATATGCTCTAAAGACTGCTCTAGCTAGATCTGTCTTGCTGTATAGATTTCAGATACGGATGTATACTTCCCAGGGTTTTTCCCTTCCCCCTTGTTAGTTAGGGGGTGCAGGAGGTTAATAAAACATCACAGTGTTTCTGTCATCATGCCCGTTTTGGCAGAGGGATAAGAAGCAGAAGTGACAAGAGTCCACCAGCATTCTGTTCCGGATGCATGCTTACAATGATGGAGGAGGGAAAAGGATCAGCTTCTTGGTGCCTGGAAGCCATGCTTTGCAGCGTTCACCTACGCTCAGTGGTACCATGGGCACAGAGGTCAGGGAGAAGATGGCAGAGATTTGCTCATGCCTCCTTTCCCATGCCCCTGCCCTTACCAAGCTTGACGGATGACTGCTCCAGCTCATGCATGGTTCCTGATGGGATTTCCAGAGCTGTTTCTCCTTGCTAACCTCACATCTTTTTGCAGATATTGAACTGAGGGTTGTTCTGAGGAATTCTGGGGCTCTCAGGAAGAAGAATATGCAAGTAGGGGGAAAAAAATAATCTATTAGGATTTGAAATAGTCTCATGAGTCTCTCCATTATTTGAGACACTTAGGATAACTTGACAAAGCCCTAGAGAATATACAGAGAGCTAGACGGGGACCTTTGATGACTTTTTTAAACTATCTAATGTGTCTTTTCCAACTCTATCTACTAAAAAATGACTAATCGTTTGCCGTTCTTCATTACTATGATTATAAAAATGTCCTGAAAGCGCCCAGCACTCCTGCATGTGAGATGCTGTCTGTTCATCCCCAGCTGAGCATGGGCTGCTGCTTTTTGTCATTCATTTTCAAGGCAAACACCTGTGCCATGCACTGCAATGCCTGTACAGCATTTTGTTCAAGGAGAGCTGGTGTTTCTGCACATGGTAATGCCTGCACTGAGTAACGCTGAACCTCTCCATGGGGAGCTGAGGGGGAAACCTGTGGTTGGCATCACTTCCCAGCTAGAAGGCAATTGTCCCGGAGGAGCCCTGGAAGCTTTCTGTGCTGCAGCTGGGGCAATAACTCCTTCCCGTGTATCCGGGCTAACATGGATAATAAAGGCTGGCTGGCTCTGGCCAGGAGCTCCCTTCTTTATACAAATATAGAATTTGCTCCCATGAGTTTTTAAAGGTTTTGGGAAGGGTTGCAGTGGAAAGATGTCTTTCCTACTAGAGGGAAGTGCATCATCTTAATGAATTTTCAGCCCATGACTACAGCATGTGCCCACCAGCATGGGTTTGTAGTACCAGAAGTCACCGTCACCTGGAGATGGAAAAGACCAGTAATTATCAAGGAGCTGCAAAACCCCTGTGAGAACCCAGGGCAGCTCCCACAGAGGGGGTGAACTAAGGAAGGCCAAAGCTGGTGAGAAACTGTAGTCACACACCTTCTGCTCAATGAGGTGAACAGAGGAAAAGTTTAGGGGCAGCTCTGAGTGAAGTTAAAGAGAAAAAAACCCCAAGCAGGCATTTTTTTCTGGCTAATTTTCTTTCCCAGAATTAGTTGTTTGAATGGAGAAACCTGCTGGAGCAAGAAGTGAGAAAAGCCTTGGACAGAGTGGCTGTGCCTCCCAGGCCCTGAAATTTAAGATCTTTATAAATGATCTGTTAAAACTATAGTGACGATAAGCTTATGAATCATGATCTATATTAATCAGGGCTGCTGATATGGAAAGATTAATTGAAACGTGCAGTTCTACACAAATGATAAAGTGGTAACAATTTAATATCAGACAAGGAGAGTGAAGAAATTACACTCCAAGCTTCATGCATCATTACTATGGATATTAATATTTTACACAGCGCAACAGCATCGGGAATCATAATGAAAATCCATAACTAGTGCACAGACATGATTAAATACAACAGTCTTTAGGTGCTGTTTGGTGACGGGGGCTTAGCCATATTTCACTCCTGCTGCCGGTGATTCGAGTGATAGAGTCTAGACGTGGGTGATTAAAAAGTGTTCCTCCTAAAGGCTGTTAACCTTTTACTACTGAAATGAATTTCTTTGATTTTTAAATTATGCCGCTCACTCTGTGTTGGTTTTTTTTTCCTCTCCAAATCAAAACCTTGTCCAGAATATCAATAGAGTGGGTTCCCCAGGTAGTTGACAAAGCAGAAGTAAAGCACCATGAAGCAGACAAGTTGGGGTATTTAAGGGTGGGAAGGAGAACGGGGGATGAAGGGGGGGAGAAAACAGGTTAAAAAAACAGGTTTTCAGTGCTTGTCATTATAGCAGTGCATATATTAGATGCAATACCCAGTGCTGCGGTGGGCCATAAAGGTTTTATCCTCGGGAGTGTGGAATGGGCGCATTACTCACAAGTGGCAACAGTGCCAGTGAGTTATGCACCTCATTTCCAACCCGCACCAATAAAAACTTTATGCTGCACCGTGCCGTGACGTCTTTTCTAGATGCGGGATTCATCAGCTCTAATGGTGGTGGCTGGATCAGGCCCTTGAGTGAAATGCAGCATGCAGAGGAAAGTGATCCCTGACTCAGCACTGTGAAAAACACCTTATTTTTTGAGAAAACACTTGGGCACCTATTTAAATCCCCCAAGCTCAGAGCTTGAAGAAATTACATCTTTGCTATGTGGCCTTTCTGGAGAGGTGAAAGATGAAAAGGGTCCAAACTGGCCTCTGTGTCGTTTCAGCTGCTAAAAACGTGTCAGATTTTAAGTGCAGTAACATATGGTCTTGCCATCTTGGACTACACTGGTGATGGTTGGAGGTGTCCCACCCATACAGTCCCATCCACAGTGTGGGAAAGAGCATGCTCCTTGCTCTGCAGCTGTGAGGGATGCCAGAATCTGAAACCCTGCAGTTTCCATGGCTGTTGGTGCTGGGAGGGGGACCCAGGAGAGGAAGCCCAACACGTGGGAGAGGGTTTGGAGATGCTACATGACTTAGTCTGGTTTAGGTGGCATCTGTCTGAAATCAACTGCAAATCTGTCTTATGGCAGTCCATGAGGCCGGTAACAGTGTCATAAAATCTAAATGCACACAAATTGCCAGCTTGTACCACTGGAAGTTTGACTTCTTATGGGTAGAATAGCAGTGACCAGCTAGCAGCAATCACACCATAATCCAATAATGCACGTGCCAATGAACATCTAATACCCATTAAGTCAAAATATCTCCTTGTGCTTTGTAGAACCAAAATGTTTCACATTCCCTAGTGATCTTGCTTGAGTGATGATAGCTCCAGTCTCAGATACTGTGTCAAAGCCTAGAGGTCACAGCCCTCAAACCTTGGACCTTGTTTAGCCCTTTTCTTAAAGCTCTGCTGCTGGCGGTGAGTGACTCACTGATATTCTGCATGTTAAAACAAACAAACAAGCGAACAAAACCCAAACAAATGAAAAAAAAGGAAAAAGAAAAAAATAGAAAAAAGAAGAAAAAAAAGGAACTTTCTAGCTTGCATAGCTGGAGAAAAATCTATCTAAATCTCCAACTGTGGTATAGACTTCTGTGGGCCCAGTGCTGCCTGTGCTGTGGTTCTTCAGAAAGAGCCCCAAAGCCGTCTTTTTTTAGGAGAAAGGAGAAACTACAAGAAGTTAGGATTTCCCAGAGTGGAAAGCTCTCTTTTTGGTAAAAAACCCCAAAAAGCACATGTGAGTATGGCCAGAATCTGGATGTCCTTTCCTCTGTGGCTTTCATGACAAGCAACACAGTCACTCTGGAAGAGTGCCAACATCTAGAACCAAGTAAGACAATAATCTCTGAGAAACATACAGGCATGAATCAAAGGTTTCTGGGGACACTTTATCTCTGTTGTAATGTCTTGAAAGAGAAATGGAAAAGCCTGGGATGTAGAAAAACTTTCATTGGCCAAGGTCTTGGGTTTTAACTTTCAGTTGTTAATAAATTTCAGTAGATAGTGCCCAAGACATGGACTTGCACCTGGAGCAACTGCGAAGAGCATGTCACACCACAGGACCCATAAATAATGTGGATACAAAGTTCTTTCCTGAAGCGGAAGGACAACAGGACATGCTTTGCTTTATGGTGGTCAAATACCAAGGTGATGGACATAGCGCATGTACCAGGCTAGAGGACACAGGACAGCAGCCAAAGACATGGCATGGGGTAAGGGTAGTGGGGAGGATTACAAAGCTTTGGTGCTTCCCTTGTCACTTGAATGAGGGATCCTTTGGATGCACCTCATTTCTCCCTCTCCTTCCAGAGGTTTGAAAACATGAGGCTGGGAGAGCAGCTTATAATCAATGACATTAATTAATAGATGAATGGCAGAGAGGCATGAGTATTGCTTCACAAGTGAAAAGCAAATCCCAGCCAAGGATAAAAACGACAAAACTGTAGCAATTTCTACTCTGTTACCCTTGAGATTTGGCTCCAGATTCAAAGGATAGGCAGGCAAAGAGGGATGC
>JANEMJ010054780.1:0-23809 GCA_024361745.1 Cacatua alba
TCACAGTGCCTGCATCTGCCTTCCAAGACTTGGGTGGTGTGGTCAGAGCATTTGCCAGTGAAGACTGAGGCAAAGAATTCATTGAGAACCTCAGCAGTTTTCAAATCCAGGGTAGCCAGTTCTCCCATTACCTAATTCAGTAGGAGCCATAAAAACAGCCTATAAGAACCTCTTGATTGAGACATTATCATTCCCTAATTTTGATGTCCTTGGCTCTTCCTCCACATTCCCACTAATCAATCATTAAAATGATGGTGTGTGGAGGTCCCAGTAACCATCTGACCTGTTTTAATCAACTGTGCCCCCTCATGAAACTGCTCACTTCCCTGTGATTTGTGTAGATCAGTACAGCAGGAAGGTCACAAAAGCACTAAAGAGAGATGCCGATCAGAGAGATGTCAAAAGAAAAAGGAGGTTTGACAACATCAGGATCAACCAGGGGCTGTTGAGGAGAGCTTGTAAACTGTGATTAATGGCACATTGTGTGTTGATGTCATCTGAAAAATGCTTTAGAACTTTTTAGATCACTGTGTGGAGAAATTGAGTTTAGACTCTTTTGTTGTCTTGAAATTTAGAAGTTACAGGGCCCAGAGTGAGACAGGCAAATTCTTTGTTTTTATAGCAAACAAAAGCCTGGTGGTGTCATGGCTGAGTAAAACTTTCACATCTACGTACAGGATGGAATGCACTTCAGAAAGCTCTGGTAATCTCTGTTCCCCACATCCCTCATGTAATGATTAAGCTGGGCCACTGAAAAAGTGATATACATGAAGGAATGTTCTGAAATATGGGTACATTGCTATGAAACAGAGAGGTAGCATTTAACAAGTTCCCTTCCCTAGCTGTAGCTTCCCAAAGCACAGAACCCTCTTCAGTGGAGGAGACTTCAGTGTTGTGATAGTGACCTCTGCAGCTTCAAACATCCTCAGAGGAGCTCCTCAAGTATCATAGAATCATAGAATTGTTTGGGTTGAAAGGAACCTTGAACACTGCCAGGAATGGGGCAACCACAGCTTCTCTGGGTAACCTGTGCCAGCATCTCACCACCCTCACAGGGAAGAACTTCTGCTTAATATGTAATCTAAATACACCTTATCACTACTTACCCTTGTTAAGCCCCTCTCCAGCTTTCTTATAGCCCCTTTAGGCTCTGGGAGCTGCTCTAAGGTCTCCCTGAAGCCTTCTCTTCTCCAGCTGAACAAGCGTAGGACTCTCAGCCTGTCTCTAGAGCAGAGTTTTTTCAGCCCTTGTGGTATCTCTGTGGCCTTCTCTGGACTTGCTTCAACAGCTCCACATCCCTCTCGTGTTGGGGGCCCCAGAGCTGAATGCAGGACTGCAGGGTGGAGTCAGTTGGCTCCTCGTCCATGCCCAGGTGAAGCTCCATTTAATTTGGACTGTCCATAAATCATGCAAAGGAGTATGTCAGTGAGACTGGTACTTTTACGCTGGGTGTAGTAGCACCTCTCAAACTGGAAGGAGGCTCCTTTGGAAAAGTCAAAGAGGGATGTGTTACCAAGATCCCTTTGGGAACAGAGAGAGAAACAGAGTGAGAGGATATGTGCCACTTCTTCAAAGCCTTTTCAGCACTTCTGTATTCTCCTAATGTTCACTTTTTTCTAGGAAAGGGAGTACCCAAATTTTGTGCATGGAAAGTCTGTGCCACGGTTGTCAATAGAGACAGGCTGAAAGTATCAACTGGCAGCATCCCAGTGAACATGTCTTCCCGCTGCTTATTCAGCAGTTCTGACGTGGGTCTCTTTGCTACTGGAGGAAAAATGCCTGGAAAACTCTGATGTTCTTTTCAGTTAGGTTATGATAAATTATGGTTTTTAATTGAAAGTATTAATAGCTGAATTATTTACATCAACCTGGACAAAGGTTTTACCTCTGCCATGCTCTCTAACCTATGCATGATGGTAAAACAATGTTACATAGACAGTGCTGGTAAACAGACATATATACTCTTAGATCCACTAGTCATTGTCTTGATGCTGACACACAAAGAGATTGTGAGGTAGGGGCATTTCTGAGCAGAGACACCTTCTTTCCCAACTGACCTACAAAAGACTGTCACTTTCTTTTGTTTCCCTGGGCAGTCACTAAAGTGATCTTTCCTAAATCTCCTTAATTTGTGTCCAAAGTAAGTGAAAGGCTTTGTCTGCTGTGTGCAAGATATGTACGTTAGTGTAAGATCAGCTCGTAAAGGTAACTCAGCAACCTTGCTGTAAGTATTGTACCTTACCTTCTTTGCCCTAATGAAAGCAGCTCCTTGTTGCCATTAGTATCCTTGGCTTTCTTGTGAGTCTGGAAAAGCATTTCTAAAAATTACATATCTTTTAAAGGACTATCTTGCTTATACATGGTAGGAAGCCATTCGCTTTGTTAGTGTGGTGACACTGAATTTCTGCCTGACCAGGTAACTCAGAGTAGATAGAGACATCCTGGAGAGATCCTGTCCTTAAGTCTATAGAGATGGGGCATCTGCAGCTTCCCTGGGCAACCTGCCTCACCACTCCCATGCTAAAGAACTTCTTCCTTATATCTAACCTACATCTACTCTTATTCAGTTTAAAGACATTACCCCTTGTCTTATCACTACCTGCCCTTGTAAGAAAGACTTACAACAAAAGATAACATAATGGTCTTTAAGAAAGAGTGGGAAACTTGGCCAAATATGCATGCCCAAGGTAACCCTTGGATGATGGCAACATCACAAGTTATCTGTTCGTGGCCCCAGGCCTCAGCAGCTAAAAATCTGTGCCAGTTGTAGCACAATGTTTCATGCATTGCCTGCCTAAAGCTTCCGTAGGGATTTGTCAAACTAAGTTTTGGCACAGTTTAAATCAAAATAATCCAGTCACAGAAATCAGTTCTTATTTGGCTATTGATTGTCACTTTAGTTTGGTGTTGCTTTGAACAACTTCCTGGCATTCAAAGTGATGGTTGTATTCAAATTTCCATTAATTAAATAATATAATTTTTTAAGTACAGTTGAATACAATGATATCTCTTTGTTGCATTGGACAGAGACTGTTTAGGCTACCTGCTGTTCTTACATCTCCAGAAGTAGAGTTTTCTATAGCTATGTGCCTTCCACCGGAGAAATTTGTGCTCTGAGATTGGAGTGTGCAGTTTTAGACATAGAGAAAGGGCAGAAAGCGTTCATCTACATCAGATTCCCAACTAATCTCAGTTGATCATCCTAAATATAATCACTGCATCTGTGGTATATTCAACTCCAGCTATATGTATGTAGCTGTCAGGTTTTTTTTAATATATTACATAAGATACATTTATTCCCGATACTAAAATTGTAACACAACTGGGCTCCTGCTTGAGATGTGGGTGGCAGTATATCAGGTATGTGAGACAAATGTCAGATTAGCTGAGAGTTGCATGCACTTTAACACATTAAATACACTAATTTAGATGTAATGTGCGTATCAGAGGGCTCTATAATATTGGCACAGGAAATTGTTTGTCAAAAGAAGATATTCAGATATGCAGTACTGTTCTAGCTAGCCACTGATCAAAGAATAACAAGGTTGTTTTAAAAAGGCAAGGATTACAGATGTTTTGATATATTGTCTGTGTCAGAAATTAATCTTTCCAATTCCAGCTAATTTTTTATTTTTCCGAGCAGCGCTGCAGAGTTGTAAAGCAAAGTAATGTTGCAAGAACAAAAGTGCTCCACAGGTCTGCACATCACATTCCTGCTGGGAGGTTTGTCCAAGCTGGTGTGCCACACCAGTGCACTCTGTTCAAAAAGATCGTGACTGGGACCTATGGCTCATCCTCCTGTCAGCATTTACAGCAAATAAAGTCAGGCTGGTAGTTTCAGTAGTTGTAGTAGAATGGATGTGGGAGAAATAGAACACTGATTTAAGCTTTAAATACATCACCCTTATTAGCTCACTTTTTTTGCCATTTTAGTACCTTCCTCTAATTACCTTCTCAACCTCTAATTACTTCTAATTACCTTCTCAACATCTCCTAGATGTTGCACAGGAACTCTTCGTCTCTCTTTGATCATGCTCTGGCCAAAATGATTTATGATGTCTATCTTTACATCATCTCAAGATCCTCACTGCTGGGCCTGAGTTTTTATCCTCTGCTGTGAGTCACATATGTCCAAAGCTCAGTGCTGCAGGCAGTTGTCCTCCTAGGCTGCCATCATATTTTGGGATGCGTTATTAAACTTTTATGTTTTATTGTGCCCAAAACAGGAAGATGAACCTTGGGTTTGTCATAACTTTTCAGACTCTGGATGTTTTTCTGGGTGTAGACATCCTTTGTTTACAGATAACCCAAATCTCTCCTATGAGAGCTTGCTCTGTCTTTTTAAAAAGTACAGTTCTTTGAACAAAAGTCCTCATGCAAGTATCATTAAATGGGTAATTTGAAATACTGATGCAAAAACCTCAGGGTAGCTCAGCTACCGTAAGATTAGGGTTTAGGTTATAAATTTCTTTTTAAACCACTATTTTTTTTTCCTAAAATCTCAATGTGCTTGAGCAGAAACAGGTAGGGCTGTTTTGCTCTTTGCTTTTCATTAGACTTTTAATTACATTGGGAAGGAGGACAGTTATAGAAGGTTTTCGTTAAAAATGGAAGTACAGAAGTAGGGCATGGAAAGGTGAGGGGGCTACCCCAAGATCATGCAACAGAGCAGTACCAGGACTTGCACCAAGCTGGTTTTCTCAGATGTGCTCTCCTTTATTATGCTGTTGTGACTCAAAACTTTCCCTCTCATCAAGCTCCATAATTGTCACTTCTAACCTAAGGGTTTATTTGAAATCAGCTTCCACAATCATTTTGATTTAATGAAGTGAAGAGCTAACAGGAACTTCATCAACCCTCTACTGGAATAAAACCTCTCGATTAAATAACACAGGGATTTATGCTGAGCTCTGCAAGTGACAGGGCAACGCAGAAAATCTAAAATTTTCCCTTTCCAATGGATCTGTTTCTAAAGAACCATCATCAGTATATTGACAACTATTTCAGATTTCCTTCCCAGCTTTGGCAGCTTCTTGGCTTTCTTCATCAGAGTTGCTTGGTCAAACCTGCTTCTCCTTTCTCTGAGGGAAATTCATGTTACTCACAGCTATAAGAGCACACATGCACTGCTGTGAGAGGGACTTGATAGTAACATCACACTGTTTTGCCCACTTTCCTAGTTAGTGTAAGGTTTCATAGGTTTCTGTTCATTGAGCTAGATCCACAGCAGGTGTAAACTCCATTCATTTCACTGACTCTGACAGTTTGTGCCAACTGGAGATAGGGTTTCACTGAGTTTGGTGTGCAGATTTTTCCAAATAGGAAAGAAAATGTTCAAAGCAAAATGAGAAAACACTGCTTGCCCTTTTTTTTGCATTGGCTGTGCTTGGTTTATTTCATTTCAAAAAGCCTTTCAGACCTAAATGTCACCAGCCTTAGCAAAAACATCCTCCAAAAACTGAGATGACAAATTGATAAAACAGAGCTAATAGTTGTCCCTATAATTGCTGTTATTCTTGGGTTTAACTCAATTTTATCCTGACTGACTGATACATAAATTAGAATAAGATAAATCCAGGAAGGAAAATGTGAAAATGGATAAGGTTTTGCACTTTTCTTGGTAATGTATATCTCTGGAAAGCTAGAGTGCATGTACATGGAGACTGGACTGGTCAATACAGCGATCTATGATATAACTAGGGCACTGTATTCTCAAAAATATATTGTCATTCCTTGCAGAGCCTCAGGCATTCTTGAGGCCTCAGGCCTCAGGCCTCTGAACAGTGATGGGCCATACATGTTTTTACTATTTCACTTCTTCCTTTTGCTCTGTTTTGTCTGCTTAGACTAGAAGGTGGAGGATTCTCTCTTGCAAGTTATGTATAAGATCCTAATATCACATCAGGGTCTGAGACACAGGGCAGAATAAGGGATCCTAAATAAATTTAGCTAAGTCCATTGTAATCCTTCTAATATATTCTCCCTCCACCATCTCCCCACTATGTTGTTATAGTTATTTCTTTTGTTGCTTACTGCTTCCTTTGCCTACAGATCTTAGAGCAGCTCCTCTGACTTCCTTTCTTCAATAGCTAATCATAGAATCATAGAATGGTTTGGGTCGAAAAGGACCTTAAAATCATCTAGTTCCAACACCCTGCCATGGGCAGGGACACCTCACTCTAGACCATGCCACGCAAGGCTCTGTCCAACCTGGCCTTGAACACTGCCAGGGATGAAGCATTTTCCACTTCTTTGGGCAACCCATTCCAGTGCCTCACCACCCTCACAGGAAAGAACTTCTTCCTTATATCTAACCTGATCTTCCCCTGTTTAAGTTTAAACCTATTACCCATTACTAATCCCTGGTCTCACTATTCTCTGCAGCTTTCTTTTCTCTATTTTAAGTCAGGGGACGGAGGCAAAGTGGGGGAGGGACAGGAAAATCATACAGTCCAACTTCTATAATTTCATGTTTTTACTGCTTGGAATGTATGATTCATGCACTTCCACATTTTGTCCTCTTTTTTTTTTTTTTCCTAGAGATACTAGATTTAATGATCATAAACCACTGCAGCTAGGAAGGGAGCAGGGCCTTGCCAGCTCTCAGCAGTCCCAGCCAAATCTCCCTCCGATTGTTTAGATTTCTTTTCAACTGTACAAAGTTCCTAGGTAGGGTGGAGGGAGGAAAGCAGAGGCCCTGGAGTCCAAGTTTCTACAGCAATCTGGAGGAAGTTTTTTTTTTAGGTGAAATTGCCTTTCCCAAAAGTTTGCCCTGCCACCATCCATCATTAGACTAGTTTTATAGCACAAGAGAGTTAAACAATTTTCTTCCAAACTTCTAAGACAATTCCCGTCTGGACTAATTGAGCTTTGCTCCCAGTGAACTAAATTCAGTGACTGCTGCTTTTGGGTGGTCTCCAACCTCTTGGCTATTCCCCAAAACAGCCTGAGCTGACCTGGCATGTGAACACAAACACTTAGAGGTGCCACTTTTCAGAATGGATACTCGTGGTCACCACCCTCTGCTTGTTCTTTATTCAATTTTGCCCTTTTGCCTGGAGCACAGAGTCAGTATGAAGCAGCTGTATTCAGTAAGGACAGAATGTAATCTATTTCTCTCTGAGTCTGCAGAGAAAAAGTCCTTTCCTTCTTAACATGCCTTAGAAATCCCCATGAACACTCCACATCACCTGCAGCTGTGCTTTGTGACTTTCCTCAGAAGGCCAGGAGTCTTGCAAGGATTCTAGCATGCAAGAGGAAAAAAAAAAAAAGCCCAGAACAGACCAAGTGCCCTTTCTCTCAGGACTTCTTTTATCATGCTGCATGCACATTCCAAAGGGGCATACGCTTTTACTCTTCTCAGGAAATGTAGGCTATCTTCACTTTCTAAGTTTTGTTCTTACTGTTTTCCTGAAGATGTACTTTGTATCAATATCATTAGAATCTTATCCTGTAGACATCTTATTTAATACTTCCTATGAAATATTTGTTACAAAAAAAGTCACCTGGATTCAGATTTCTCCCTTCCCCTCACAGACAATCATGCCCATGAAAATCTTTTTTCTCTCTTTTGCTGTTCTGTGGGCTCCAAGTGTGTAGGGGGCTGAACCTGCTGTGCATCTGGGTATATACTGTATGGGGCTTTGACCTGATTCCACTTGGGTCTTGCCATGCACATTCCCCTACACACCACTCTAGCCAACCCTTTTAATTCCTCCGGTGTACCAGATGTTCCCTGCATTGTGTTCTCCCTGGGTGGATTTTAAGGCAGAACTCTCCTTCCTCCCAGGCTCAGCTGCAGCTGTGAGCTGATAGAGCTGCCTCTCCCCACTGCTGTGAGCTTTAATCGGGTTCTAAAGTTTCATTATCAGAGTGATCCATTCTGGAAGATATTTCACGCTCCCCAAGCCCCAGGCAAGTCCTAACAACCTTTTTTTAATATTATTTTCTTTTTTCTTTCATCCCTTTCCTCTTTTTATTTTTTCCTTTCCCTTTGATGATGTTCTGCAGGTGTTTGAGCAAATACAAGGCTCCAAGGTCTGCATCTCCTAGGACTGCTGCAGTTTTCAGCTCTCAGCCACCATTCCAGGATCCATTCTCCTTTTCATGGCCGACAGCTGGTCTTTTTCAGGAATCGCTGGCTCATAGTCAGGGAACTCTGATCATATGCCTTGTAAGATTCTTAGCAGCTGACATCATTTGCCAAACGCCAGCTTCCATTGACAGCTCTTTCTGGTCTTTCCAGCTCCACAAATACTTGGCTGCCAGGTTAACTCCCCATCATTAAAATATAACTTTGGGCTCCCTCATCACAAAAGTAGGAGCCTGAGGATGTAGCTAGAGAGTGTAACAGAAAACTATTTGAAATTTTCCCCACGGTTTATGTGCAGATCGTCCCCCTGAGATCTCCAATAGCTCATATAAGCTATGCTAATGCCTGGCATCATTAATGAATGCATGCTAGCTAATGAAAATGCAGTGATATAACTGTAGCTAACCCTATCACTGCAATTATTGTCTATAATAATTAATTTACAGTTACAGGAGTATTTTAGGAAGTGTGACTGCTACGCCATTTGTCTCAGAAGATGGAAGAAAACTGTAACTCTTCTTTATATGGTATGGATTCTAAGAATTTGCTGTCAAAGGACACTGGTAGATGATTATTGTGTCCTGAATGTCATGATTTCAACGTGATGATCATGTATTAGGACAAAGTTAAATCTCTGTCCTTTCACAGTTTGATTCTCAGCAGCCTTTTAGTTAAAAAAACAGAGGCCATTTAGCATAAGTAGTGAAAGGTCATTATTTCAAAGATGTCCTAAATTTAGTCCTTGCTGTCGTGATGACTCATCCAGTCATATTGCACTGCAGGAAGTAATGAAAAAACATGAGAATAATGCAAAGTAATTCCCTGCTCTTGTAACATCTCTCTGGCTGCATGTTTTCCTCAGCTCCTTGGCCTATAGACTCCAGCCTTGACTTCCTTCTGTTCTTATTGTTTATTTGCACCAAAGTATTCACAGATGACCACTCCAGAATGAGTAGATAGGTAGCAACCAGATGGCCTTAGTCCCTCCCCAGTGAACCATCATTGTCTAAACACACAATGATAGACAACAACTCAGTATACAAAACACAAGGGGGAAGAGGTAGTAAAATGGTTCATGCTTATTCTGTAGGGCTTAGACTTTAACAAGAGAAAACCAGCTTGTCATGGTGGAACACGTTTCCCAAATCAACACTGACCAGGACCAAGGCATTCATCCATACTATGCCACAGAAGTGCTGCATGGGCCCTGAAACCTCTCCAGCTATGTTTATGCACCATCGATCAAACTCTCAGTTATGTGTAAAGCAACATGGCATAAGTATAGCCAAACTTGCTGGTTTGATTCACACTGTCTTGACATATCTGAAAAAAGCTTTATCCTGTGGAAAGATAAAGAGCCAAATTGGGAGTAGGCACCTAGCTTGCAGAAGCTGGTCTAGTTGTTCCAGATTTTGACAGTAGACTAATTACTGTTGCTCTAAAGCATGGAATTAATTCTTTTTTTTTTTTTTTCCCCCTTTCTGGAATCCAAATATAGAAAGTTATAATTTTCCAGATAATTGCATTGGAATTGACAAGGAGAAGGAAAACACTAAGACATAGTTTGTCTCATCCTGTAATAAGATCATCCAGAACCTGCTGGTACCTCTCAAGAGTCAGTTGAGTAAGAAGTTGAGGTCCCCACTCTTACGTGCTTTAGCTGGGTAACACTCTTCATTAAATATTAGTTACCTAACTTCATTTTCTGAATTAGTAACCAGAGCTGCCTATGTAGACAGAAACCATTCCAAATGCTCGTTAGGTAGATCCATTTCTGTGCAATAAAACATAGCAATGTTCACCAATATTTTTAGTAACATTCTGTGGAGGAAGAGCAATGGTTCAGAAAATATTCTGCAGAACAATTACAGCTGTAATGGCATCATTCTTGAGAACAAAAAAACTGGTACAATTTTCTTATTTAAATTAAATTTAGATTTTTTCTTTAGCCAACTTAAACCACACCCAAGAAAAGACTATTCACTGTTAAAGTTCTAGTATATTACACTGCAAATACCTAAAAATAACATCTCTTTCCTGGAAGGGGAACCTGAGCTCTGAGCATCTGTGACCAGTTCTCACCTAAATATGGCTGAAGACTCCTTAAGATGTGAATTCTGGAATAAAAGGGAAACTAGAATAGCAAATTTAGTCCTAAAAACTCTGGCATGCTCTTTCTGCTGTGCTGTCACTAACCAGAAAATTCATTATAATATTCTTTTTCATACTTCACGTTAAAGTCATGGGTGCATGTCTGACCAGCTTTAAATCAGATGTCCTTGGTTGAATAGGCTTATTTCCTGAGCAAGACAGATTTGTGTTAATGAAAACTTATTTTTTTCTGCCAGATTCATAAAACCATAGGATATTTTCCATTGGAAAATGGAATTCTACAGTTTTTGAATGAGTAGTTCAGTGTGGAAAGTAGTAAACTTCTGCATAAACTATTTAGTAGCTGCAAAACAAAATGTTTTGATACTTCTTTTTCAAAATCTAAACATATGAAAAACATATGAACATATTGCTAAACATATGAAAAAGAAAAGGAAATTGTACAGTTTGGGTCACGTGAAACATTTAATTTAGCCCAAAAGGGAGTGTTTTTTTGGCTGTTTTTCTTTTGCACGCTAAATTGAAAAAGTATATATCCGCAAAACTCTAGGTAAGATCTATGTTTATGGTGATTTAGAAACTGCTGGTGGAAAATTGGTAGAAATTATTTTCTGTTAGCTAAATAGAATAATACAACCTTCAATCTACAACTATGAAGAGCTGTAATTTGGAAAACACAACATGTGATAGAAATGGATTATGGTACTATTCCATTCAGATGTATGACTTCTCTGTTTCTCTAAGTCTTGTCCTTTTAATGTGGATTTAATCATGTTGGGCACCAAAAAGAACTAGGTTCTTTTCAGATTGAAGAACATGCAGCATTTCCAAAACTGAATCTCTTAATCGCTGAACAAGGAGTAAAATCCTTTCCTGCTTTGGATTGGAAAGTGCTTTCATTTTATGTATGTAGTGACAGAATGTATAGACTTCATGTCTGGATATAGGGGTAGAAAGTAAATTCTAACATACTTTGAAGTTTATAATAGTGGCATTGCAGAGGTTCCTCTTTCTGTAGCACTGCAAAACTGTGCTTTAATTTCCTTACACTCCTCTCTTTATCCTGGTATTGAAGCATTTTTGCACAAGTATCTGGTAGATAACTTATTTTTATTTATCTTTATTACATATTACAAGGTCGGTGGATGATTTATTTTTCAGAGCTGGAATTCTCCACCTTAGAAAATCTGACAGAAATTACTTTCCTGGCCATTTCCTTAGTATAGTAATGGCACAGGGAATATAGTAGCCATTGACTATGGAAAATGGTGAAGCAAATGACATTGTATGGATTTTCAAGAAGTTTTTAGAAAGAGGACAAATGTTTGGCCCACTTTTTGTGTTCTATTCAGGGCTAATACTGGAAGAATCTCCAGTCAACACAGAAAATAAGTGAAATGCCTAAACTGATTGAACTCAGAAACTGATATGAAGAGGAGATAAGGAGGAGAAGGTCAAGAAAGGATGTGTGAGTGTCAGGAGCACTGCCGGAGTAACTTGGCAGACATAGCCTCAGTTCCTGGATTTTTCCTGAGACTTCTCTTCCCTCTATGGCTACCTCATGAAGTTACTACCCTCCTTGACTTTAGCTATGTGCAATGTGGAGACAAGAAGATCTAGAGGATAATCTACCCTATCCAGAAGTAAATATGGTAGATCAGATCACGGAGATATCTTCAATCTTTGATTACAGAGGAAACTTCAGTGATTGCTCAGACAGGTCAACTCACTTTTAGGTGAATGAAATTGAGACCGACAGCTGTAGCTACCCTCCCTCCTTTGATTTCTCAATTACTCAGAAGGTGAGAATAACACAGATGAGATATGAGAGAATAAACATGAAAAATGAAGATAGGTATGTCAGTAAGGGCTTATTGGTGTGGAAAAGACATACTGTCCCTCTCCAATGCTGGTCTGTGTTGCAGGGTCCAACAGAAGCACTGTTATTCACGCTTGCTCTTTAGGGTAAGGGTACTACTTACTCTTTCTTGTTTAAACGTTACAGCCACAAAACGAGCTAATAAATTTCTGGCTGACAAGTCTGACAGAGCAATAAGTAAAAACAGGAAAGCATCTATTACATATTACCCTGAATTTATCAGCTCTCCTTCAAAAAGGGAAATAACACAAGGCAAATTGTGGGAAGTTTTTTTATCTGCTAGAAAAATATGCCCTGTGCCCCAGTCAAAAAACAAGCTGTTGTGAAGTAACCACATTTTTTAAAGGTACAAGTTAAACAGGAAGAGGAAAACCAAACAAGCATGGCTTGAAAATTTCCCACAAGTGAGTTCTGACAGTCAGAGTGTAGTGATGGACTTGCTGACAGAGCTTGGGCTATGGGGAAACCATAGGCTTCTCCAGGGCCATGGGGCTGGGAAGGGGAATGAAAGGGACTCTCATCTCTTTTGAATATTTGTCTCTGGCCATATATTTCTGGTGGTTGCTTTATTACTGTTTTTCAAGCCAAAGCAATATTTCAGCAACTGAGATTTCATCTCGGACTCCAATGTGAGGTCACTTCCAAACATTGAAGTGTGTTTGAGATACCACTAGTTGCCAGTGCAAGAAACCACGGGCAGGATTTCTTGGTGTAGGCATGCACATTTAAGCCATGATCCTTTGAAGCATTTCAGTCCATGCATAACTTTAAGCGGGTGGAAATTTAAAACTGAATACCATGTAGGACTAATGTTTTGATCGCTGTGGGCCTGGCAGCTGGTGAAATGGGCAATGTGGAAAACCTGTTAGTTGAGGCCATTGAGCCACATAAACCACATAACATGAACCCTGCCCTCTCAGAGTTTAGTGATGGAAAAGGCGCCTGGGTTGCTAATCTGCTATGGGGATGGCACCACCCTTCACTCCACAGTCTATATTCGGGGTGACTACTGAGCTCATATTTGAAGTCACACTCCTTATTGCAATGCTGAGGGTTATTTTTTATCTTTTCAAAATCCAGCCCTCAGAATAGAAACATTTATAAGCATCAAGCTGACAAGCACTAGCACTTGTTTGCTTTCTCTTACACAAAGACATCACTTTGCAAATCCCAAAGATTTGCAAATGATTCTTGATGAATCATCCTTCTCCAAAAGAATGAGATGTTAAAAAGTGTTTTCTACAGCAGCATAGTTGCCAGTTCACTTGCTATACATTTTCCTGTATGCACAAGGCTTTTCAAAGCACATATTCTAACATATTTAAAGTTAATTAAAATAATATCTTATTAAATTTATAGGATTTCAGGTCAGAAAAGGTTATTATAATAATCACTTATCTAACTACATAACATTACCCAGAGAATCCTGGATTAGACGAGAAAAATTTTTCCCACCTGTGAAAGAGATAAAAAAAATCAAATCAGCAATTTGTCATTGTGGCATATCATATGTAAAAGAACCAGTCTTGATTTTAGAGTAAAATGACAGGGCATGAACTAATTCTTGGCAAATTATACTGTTTCAATAATTCATACTAAACTCAGTTCCAAACTGAATGTCAGATTTCAGTCCAAATTCCATGTCATATTCCCATTTTACTTCCATTTTTATATTATTGTAATTTTGGTATCCAGTATACCATGCTTTTCTGTGTCTGCCAGACTATCATGACATCTATGCATCGATACAAAATCCTTTTTCAAATTACTGCAAATATTATAGTCCCTCACAATACAAATCCCAGCTCTGTAATGCAACGAATCTAAACTAAAGATGCAAACAGGTATTTGGCCCAGGAATTGAGAACCTAATCAAGGTCTTAATATCACAATATGTAATATGAATGCTAGATTATATTTTCAAAAGGCACTGGAAATCTCGGTTTATTTTAGAACTGATTTTGCCAGCAAATTATTTTGTAAGTCTATTCGTTTCTAGGGAGTCTTTCTGTGCTTTGCTTCTAAAGAGAGGTAAAGCCATGCAACACAGAACAAAAGATCATCAACCTCCTGACATAATTACTTTACTGAGAATTCTCTTATTGTATGTTTTCCCATTTGTTAGACTGCTCTGACAAGATGTATTGTCATGTAGGACCAAATTAATACACAGGGAGGCTTTGTCATTGAAGAAATACAAGCTGATTTCTTTTATTATGACCAGCAAGAGAGCTGCATTTGCAGTACAAACAGCTACAGTGTTCTCTGAGCTAATATTCCTGTGGCACACGGCTAACTCGTAGTAACCTGGATCCTGAAACTGGGGCAATGCATTTATTTAGATCTTCAGGGAAGAAACTGCTTCAAATCCAGGTGCTTAATGGTAGAACCATGTGTAAACCAAAATGCACAATATACATTCGTCCTGCTATTAAAGCAGCACTTTAAAAGGAAAAGAATGAAGAAAGAAGGTTGTAAGAAACCTCAAGAATTTTCATCTTACTAACAATTCAGGTATTGTGGGTGATGTTACTTATGACCAGAATTTTGCCCTTGAATCCAAGCTGACACTAAAACACTTCTTAAAGGAGAAGCTAAACTCAGATCTCAATGTTAAGAAGCCAGAATAAAACAAACAATCTAGTCCAGTACCTCCGCTCTGACCCTGCCTCAGGAAAAGATATAAACACAATCTTTACTCTCCCTGGGTGCATTAAGTGCCCTTCTTGCATGTTTTCCTGTCAGCTGCTGCAGAGCAACACATGGGCAGAAAGTCAGAAACCACAGAATAATATACTCAGAGCAAGGCTACCTTCCCTGCAATTGGATGGGAAGAAAATAAGAGAATTAATAGTCAAAAGCTGTAAGATAACATAAGGTTATCTTGATATTATTGATATAATTGATAAGGTGCATCAATTATGCCTAAATCGAAAAGCACTGGGATTCTGATTAATCCCAGCTTTGTGATACTTGCCAAATTTTTCAGCAACAGTGGAAAAACATGTAAAGCATTTGTACAGTTGTTAATGCTGTTTGAATCCCAGCCTCAGTGGTTCATCCAAGATGAGCTACTTTACATAGTGTGTATCTCAGATTCAGAAACTTTGGAGAAAAACTGCTGAGACAGATCTGATAACAAGAGATTATCTTAAATAATACTTCTGCAGACTCTGATTAGAGGTGAAGCTGTGTCCAGACCAAGCAAATCTCTAGTTTCTTTTTCACTCTTTTCATTTCTTCCTTCTCCTTCTGACGGAGGAAAAACAAGACAAAAATATTTTTTCATGGTATTTTGGCACTTCTGTTTCCTGTTGTGGCCAGAACCTAGAAGTTAAGAAATTTGTGACTAAAACAATTGAAGTAGTACTGGAAAATTCAAACAGGAAGCAAGATGTAATTTTTTAAACAGTGAGGGCAATTAATCACTGGAGCAGCTTTGCCAGTGGATGTGGTAGATTTACCATCATGCAAGTCTTTAAATCTAGTCTGTCTTTTCTTCTAAGTGTGATTGCTCTAGTTTAAGGTATTGGTTTTAACACAAGACACACTGGGTAAAATATTCTGGTTTAACCGGATTGTTGCAATGATCCTCCCTGGTTTTAATGATATGAAAATCTTTAAAAGATGAATTTTAGGACACGCTGTTTTGCAGACAGAGGTGAATGTATGGGATGTGAAGAAGAAAGATGGGTATGTTTTCAGTGTCTTCATGGGTAGAGCACTCCACTGAAATAAAGACTGACAGGATTCACATCTTGGCTTCAGGTCAGGTATGGGTAAGGACTGAAAAGAGCTCACTTGCTAAAAAAGCATTCTCTTCCATGTTCAATTTACTGGATTCACCTTTGTCCAGGTGCCCAGGTGGCACTGACTTCAGGACAGAGTCACAGAATCACAGAGTTACAGAGTGGTTGAGGCTGGAAGGGACCACTGGAAGTCACTTGTTCCAACCTCCCTGTTCAAGTAGGGTCACCTGGAGCATATTGCTTAGGATTGTGTCCACAGAGCTCCTGGATATCTGTGGGAAAGAGACTCCACAACCTCTCTAGGCAGCCTATTTCAATGCCCAGTGGTCCTCACGGTAAAGAAGTTCTTCCTCATGTTCAGGTGGAACTTCCTATGTTTTAGTTTATGCCCGTTGTCTATTGTCTTATTGTCTGACACCACCAAGAAGAGTCTGACCTCATCTTCTTAACACACTCCTTTCAGATACTTATACACACTGATCAGTTCCTCCCTGAGCCTTCTCTTCCCTCCCTGGCAGTGTTCAAGACCAGGCTGGACAGGGCTTTGAGCAGTCTTGTCTAGTGGAAGGTGTCCCTGCCCGTGGCAGGAGGACAGAACTGAATAAACTTTAAGGTCCCCTCCAACCTAACCCATTCTATGATCTCTTACCTTGAACAGGCCCAGCTCCCTCAGTCTTTACTCATAATAAGAGGTGCTCTACACACTTAATCATTCTAGTAGCCCTCCATTGGCCTTGCTCCAGAAGCTCCATGCCTCTCTTCAAGTCATGTTAATAAATGCTGAATAAAAACAGACTTTGCTTTCAGATCCATAGTTAGGTGCCTGACTGATTCCTCTCCTGGGCATTCACCATGGCTAGTTTAGGCAGGTCCTTGCTGGTGACTACAGCAGATTTCATAAGCATCTTTTTCTTCAGTACCTGATAGCATTATCCTGAGCTTCTAAGTCATGGTTGGATATCCCACCTGACACAGGGCCTTGGATAACTGTTGCAGTTTTGAACTTTTAGGTCAGTAATTACTAGAACTATACTTTTGGAGGTATTTAAAAGTCAGTTACTTCAATAGCAGTTAAGTGTCTAGACAGTTTTGACACTCCATGTCTTAAAAGCCATAAAAAATGCACCCTCTGGCCCATAGAATACTGACTTTTTATCTTGTTACAATCTGATCCCTTTGGGTGGGAAGTTGTCTGCAAATACACATGGGGTTTGCATGATTTGTAAATCTATAGCTAGCTCATGGTGAATGAAAGATGTGTTTGGATAGAAAGCCTCCACAGGTCTTGAAGACAGTTCCAGTAAAGAAATGCACACCTGCGTAAAAGCACCCACATACGTGCAATTTAATAGAGGAAGGAAAGACTTTCAATTTCACTAGAAAAAGAAATGCCTGTGTCTACTCTCAGGGAAAAATAAGAAAAAAGAAAAGGTTTTGTGCTACTCCATGGAAACATCTGGGCAAAAGAGAACAGGAGGTGTCAACAGAAGTCAAAATAACATCTCATATCACATGTTTTTGATGTGAATGTTTTTGACACATTTATCATACTTGCCATTCTGGAGGAACAGGGTTACTTATATGCCAGGTAAAAAAAGAAGCAGTTAGAGACCTTTCTTTTTAGAAAGAGGCAGCCTCCCTTAAAGAACCTAAATTGCATTTTTGAGCATAGCAAATTAGCTGTAAATGCAATTTTATGGCTGTTCTAGGGAGAAAATGTGGGTGGAGCAGGCTGTAAGAAGAGAGAAAATAGGCAAATTGAGAAATAAAGACACAGACTAGTTTTAACAGGAGCTGAAGAGCTCTAAAGTAAAAGTTTCCTCTCATCTTGCTAATCTTGCATGAAAGGCACAGCATTTATTTTCCACCAAGATTTTCTTTGTGGCTGAACATTTCTTTTTACCAGATTTGAAGCCCAACATTTTTGTGAAAACTCAGACCAAAAATATGAGCCAAAAGCTTTCAGAAGTGCAAACTTTTCTAAAATTATTTGCATACAAATCTATATAGTACCTATCTTGGTGGTGTCTAAACAGCAGTCTAAATGCAGGAATAACAGTATATCAGTGACACACAGGGAAAGAAGTGTTCTCAGACTTATGGTCATGAGTGGAGGGTATTGGTAACCAAATCTTGTGCATCTGCGTATAATCTAGGTTTAAATATCCATGGCATTCTTCATAGCTTTATTGCTGGCTTGAGTAAGAGACACAGGTATACCATTACCATGAAATAAATAAAAATGAAAGCGCCAGAACTAAAGCCACCTAAGTGATAGCTCTGCTTTGGCTCAGCTTTGGACCCAGGCAATGAACTCTTTCCAAGACAATTCTGCAAAACCAAGCTCTCTAGGCAGCAATATGGATGTGAGCCAGTCACTATTATATAGCTCCTGGGCCAGAAATTGGTCCTTGACTTCCTTTGTTCAGCAGTATAAACTTATCAATGACTCACTCAGGTATGAATAGCTCTCAGCATCATTATTAACTATGTTTTCTTGCATGCTTTCTGTTTAGAACTGCCTTTTCATTATTGAGAAGAAAAATGAGTTCCTCTGAGAGATCTCCGAACAGGCTGAAAGTTAGCATGATAAAAAGGCTTAGTAAAAGCAGTCCCTGAAAGGAGACACTGCAGAAGGGGGCAGAAAACTGAATACAGGGATATAATGGCTAGTGTCAGAGATGGAATGGAGGAGAGAGGATAAAAGGAGAAAGCATTAAAATTCAAACCTCTGACTCCGGAAACTATTTAGCAATGAGTTTTTCTTGGGAATGTAACAAGTCCAGCATTTCATGTGGCATGTCTCTATTTTCCATCTGGCTACTATTCTACTTCATTAAACTTCATTTACCTCATTACTACAGTATCCAGTGAAGAACTATACCTTTCTCATGATCAAACAAGGAGCTTAGCTGTTGTTTCTTTCAAGTTCTTCTGTGAAAAATACTTCCTTTTTACTCTGCACTCATCCCTTTTTTTTTTCTTCTATTAAAACTGGCAAAAAGGATGCATTTGAAAACTGAATGAGTTTGTTTTCCTTTTTTTATTTTACTTTTGATTTAATTTAAAGAAGTGGAGTTTAAACAAAATTTGTGACAGTGAGTTCTACTTTGTAAAATATTACATTCGACACCTGGGAGCTTTTTTGTCAAATTCCTCTCTCTTCACTCAGATGTCCACAGTGTTGGTGTTCACATCCATGTCAGTTGTTCTAGAAATGTAGTCCATGCAGTCAGTGGAGGTTGCAGTGTCTTTCACATGACCTGAGTTTTAGATGTATTTAATGAGAAGAATAGTGACTTTGTTGATTATACTTACAAACCTTCTAAACATCAGTGCAGCCTAAGAGAGATAAGCCCAGATGTAAACAACTACAGGTGAATTAGGTATCTGAAGCTAAGCCAGATCAGTCCAATCAGATCAATCTTCTCTTAGATTTCCCTCATGAATCAAGGAGAAGTCAGAAAGATATTTGGAGTCCTATAATTTGATTCGTACTCTGGAGATGCTTATCTCTTTCTGTTGCATGTATAGAGGTCCTGCAGTGACTATTCTCCTGCCTTTAGAGCTATCCTTTAATGAGGTCAATGATACAGTGTCTTCCAGAAAGTATTTCTCAGAGGAAATCTGTAGTAGCTTTGTCCAGAGAGGAGTTAAGATCATATTTGTTTCTCTGATAACTGCAGAGCAAGGGCCTTGATTCAGTCCATTTAAACACATAGGAGATACTCATTTCAGTTGTCAGCACAGAGGAACATGTATTTCTGAGGTAGCTCAGGTCACAGGTGGGTTTGTGCGTGGTAGGAGCATATGGGAAGCTAAGGAAAGATGTACACCAGGGAAAGGAGTTCCCAGTAGTGTCTGAAATGCACTCCTGGAACCCGAATTCAGGTGTGCACTGTGTGGAATGGGGCTGTGTAGCGTGTCACTGGAGCAAAACACCCTGTCCAATAACTGGTTTTAACAGCAGCCAGCAGAGGAAACTAAACTCTCAGACAACTCTGTCTTGCTTCATAACAGATAACATAACAGCAAGGGGCATGCTTCCAGTCTCTGACTTTCAGTATGATGGTGCCTCTCTGTAACTGGGATGTAATCCAGAGAAAACAGAAGGAAAAAATTGCTCTATTACACTTAAAAAGGTGTCTTAGAAATATTAGTCATTAAATAAATAGCAGTGAGCATTGGATTTTACTAGAGAAAGGAAAGCAGTCCCACTGTAGCTATTTAGGTCCCAATCCCAGTATTCATTCCATGGAAAATGTATATCTATGCATGTGATCCTATATAGGTATGTATGTATAAATTGTATATGTTTGAAATTAGTAAAATAATATATATAAATGTATACTGCACACATAGTTACTATCTGATAATATATATTAATAGTATATTAATATATCTCATAATATATTAAAAATATTTTAGCAACAGCTGTCTATTTTAAAGTCAGGAATGGATTGCCAAAAGAAAATAACCAGCACTGCCAAACACAATTAAAAATACTGGAAAATAGAAGATTCATTCTCCTTGTGATACTTGGATCCTTATGAACTTGGTTATGGTCAGGTGAGCAAAAAAGACAATAAGTCTCTTGACATTTCCTTGCAAAAAATTCAAAGTTGTGTTTTCCAGTGAAAAAAAAAATATATATATATATGATAAATTAAATTTATACATTATCAAGAGGTGGCAGAACTGGAGTCTGGAGATATCTTTCCATCTCACAGCGTGGTGTGGATTTATTTTCTGTGCCCCTTCATGTCTGAGCTGTCTTCATATTGCTATGGCTACCCTGCATGAGGTTAGGGTAGCACCTATGTTCTGTCTCACCAACTTCTTTAGCTCCCAACAGATCAGAGCAGACAACAAGCATCAGGCAGACATAAATATTATACTTACAGGGTGTTGCCCTATTAATGCAGCTAATTACTAGAGGGAAAGATATTCCCAAACTGGAAGTTTCGCTGTGAGATCAACACTTCTGCATTTGAACATCCACTACTTTTGTTCCCCTATCCTCTTAAGCATCAGATAACATGAGTGACCAGATATGCAAAGCCTTTTGATTCCTTTCTCTCCCTATAGAAAGAAAACCTCCAAAAAAAAAAATATTTTGAACTATTACAAAAGGGTTTTGTTTACTGCTGATCTACTGTAAGACAGGTAAATTGAAGTTTTGAGGCTCCTTGTCTGGCAGAGAGTGTGGAAAGGTCATGGTAACTCTCGAGGGTGAGCTCTGTAGCTCAGAGCCCGCTGACTGTGGTGAGGCTTCCATTTCCAACATGTTCATGCCTTTCGAAGGGACCTGTTTAGGGGTGTATCTCTCTAATACCTGTGATCTTTCGAGATGGTAGTTAGAAATGTACAACCTCTGGCCATGAAATATGCCTACCTGGAGCAAACTTTTAGCCTTTCAAAATGGAATTAGGCATGTGCCAACTGCTGTAGTCTTTAGCTTTCCAAAGTTCCATACAGCCCCACCCCTGTTCAAGGGGAAGATATCCTCATGTCATTATTGTGAATTGTTCCCACAGAACATCTTTTTGCCTTTGTCAATCAACATTTGTATTAGTTCACTGAACACTTTTTCAGGCATTCCCAGATAAGATTCTTGCTTCAAAATGGTTAGAAATGAAATCCATTTAACTTATCTTTAAGCAAGAGTGAACTTTCCATGTCAAGTTAACCAAGTCTTCCAACTGGCTTCCTGAGACATTCAAACATTTTGAGTAGGAATACACACTGTTGTGTACATGACCTTTCTGGCTCTAGGTTAATAAAGAAATATATTTAATGCTAGAGACTAAAGGTAAACATAAATTCCTTTTTAGGGCTGAAAAATAAGAGCCATTTCCTTGTTAAAGAATATTAACAAACCTTTGTGCCTATGGATGAGGCAGAATTTTGTCTAGGAAAAACCAAATGACATATTATGCAGCTAGAGAGCAAAACCCTTTTTTTCATAATTGCTTGATACTTGAGTAAAACAGCTTGTTTCTAAGGAGATGCTCAGCCATGCAGGGGTTAATGGCTCTTCTCACCACCTTCCTTTGCAACTTAAAACTTAGGAACATGTGCACACTTATGCATGCAGCAAACAAAGCCACTGCTTGCATCATAATCTCCTCAGGGACAGCCAACTGAGAAAGACAAATTTAGCAGTGTACTTTTGGCTTTTTTACAGTGTAATGTCATTAAACTCGACATCATGTAGACAATGAACATTACAACAAAATAGTGGTGCTCTTCATTAGCTGCCTGACTTTTTTTGAGAGGAAGCACATGTCACATTTGTTTCAGATAGCCTCATCGGGGTCCCACAGCTCTGATTAAACATGTATCCTTTGTTCAGCTGCATCGGAGTCAGTTTTGGCCTACATACACATTTTGTTAATATTTTACATAGGAAAAACAACAAAGAGAGCAGAAATTAACAGTTGCTGAACTTCTCCAATTACCGCTAATCACATTTACACCCTGGGGTTTGCAGAATTAGAAATCAATTGGTGGCTTCCCCTTTCTACAGCAGGCAGTAAATGTGGCAATTTAGAAAAAAGGACTAGAAGACGTCTATATTCAACCTGGATACCCTTGTAAATATCCCCCAGTGAATATATTGCTCTGGTGCTTGATGTGACAAAGATTATACAACATCATTTACTAAAATGACAAAGCATTATGTGTGATTGATACTGAAAAAAAAAAAAGTGGTATCATTCCTTTTTATATATAAATATATTTTTCTTTCCATTGAAACTGAAACATTCAGAAATTATCTCCTAAACAAAACTCTGCAGTGAAATCTTCCTGGAACATTTGATGGAAAAACACTTTTTCCTTTCAAGGTTATGAAAAATGAGTTCTGAGAAAGAACGCTCCAAAGAAGATGCCCTCTGATTTGTTTAGTGAAAGCAAGAGCACTTTTCACAGTATTTGATGATGATTTAGCAACACCATATTGGTAAGAGAGTTACTGTCAGTGTCACTTAGTATGATCTTTAATTGAAGAGTTTCTTCTTAAGTGTTTAGATGATAAACTCAAATCGGCCATGTACATGTTTTGAACATCATAAATGATGAACCAGCAGAGTCAAGCAGTCCAAAGCTGCTTACAATTCCTTAATCTGGGAAAAGCCTTAGCAGGGGGCTGTCAAAG
Source organism: Cacatua alba (assembly GCA_024361745.1). Taxonomy (NCBI): domain Eukaryota; kingdom Metazoa; phylum Chordata; class Aves; order Psittaciformes; family Cacatuidae; genus Cacatua; species Cacatua alba. The sequence continues at coordinate 22,992 of JANEMJ010054780.1, forward strand.
CACATTTTGCAACGAGTGCATCTAAATGCACATGCATTCATAAACACATGGCTGCAGAGTTAAGCTCATATCCACTGTTTCTAATTGAAGGTGGAAAGAAAGGAGATCATCTGAGCAGAAATTAGTATTTGGGGAGAGAAAATAACCCTGTGGATATAAGGGTTATTGAACACACAAGCAGGAGGCAGGAGAGTAAATTATTGTGTCTGGCAGAAGGCTGATATGGAGAAAAACCCTCATCTAGCTGAGCTTTCTGATTTTTCAAAACAGGGCTGAAAGTCCTATGTATTCTAAGAGAATATGCAGTCTGAAAGGTTTTTACAGAATTTATCTGTGCATGTGTTTTCACTCTTTACTGACACCAAGAAGCAGAGTAAAGTGAAAAATAATGGTGAGGTGAGGAAGAAGAATGAGTTAACCAAACCTTTCTAAACTTGAAACTCAGTCCATGTTCACACTGACTTTAAGCATAAAAACACAGAAAACTTCTTTATTCATTTGAGCCATTTAAATATTGCTCAAAAATAAAACTTCATCATAGAGCTTCTCTTACACTATACCAGTAATATATTCATTGACAAAATTCAAGGGACTTGATCAACACACGACACTTTAAAGTATTCAGCCACTTACACAGTTTTGGTACTTTTTATCAAAGCAGTTGCTCAGTGAGCAATAGTGACATCTCCAATAAAATAACATGCTTTACAGATATCGATCTGCATTCAAGGAAATATTTAACAAAAATATTCTTATTTTGAAGGCTGAGATTTTATGTGATATCTGGAAAAAAAATACAACTGACCTTTTGTGAACTT